>JANZLK020000286.1:606339-619216 GCA_026937615.2 Erythroxylum glaucum
ATACAGAGGTACCATTTCTTTTCATGCATAACTGTGGGTGTAACATCAGCAGCTTTAACTTGGCGAGCAGAAACAACAATAATACATCTTCACTATGGGATGGATAAAGAAATAAAAACTGTCCTTACAAAACTAATAAAATTTATGAACATAGTTTGAGCCCATATCGATCTATATAAATCAAAAGAACAATACAATTACAGAAGGGACGTTGATAATACACATCAACTGTTCCGGCACCACTTCATCCACGTATCCATGGAGTATGGCGAGGAAAGAGGTGATAAGAAAGCATAAATACCAAAGGAGTTCTGATCACTGGTAAGTCAACATGAACGAGTTAATATTATACTTCAAAACAAAGGGATTCAAGGTATTGGTGTTCAGTTTCAGCCTTTCATAAAGGTCCAGCAAAGTCGTATTAAATAACCTGCCTAACCAAGTTTCAACATCAACATTTCAAAAACATCCACGCTTGCTTCTTGCATAGAAGAATATGTGCTCTAAGCCCAAATGGCAACAAAAAAGCTTCTTATTTCATAGCTTTCTAAATTAAAATGTTCTGATAAATGTGAGAATAAAATAGTCCAAGTAAGAGAGTATTCAATTTGATCACCACAAGTAGGCACTTACAAAGAAGTCCCCCTGCAGATGCACACATGCAGATGAGAAGATACAATGATTCATTGATTCACATGAAACAGCTACAAATCATTCTCAAGATATTATACCCTGCTCAATTGGTAAGTAGAATAATTATCATCTATATGTACAACAAGTCTCCGAACTGCACCTTGAGTTAACAGTCCAGGATGGGAGATGATCAAAAGGTTAGTAGTTGCAAAGGACTGTAACCTGGTAGGTAGGGTGTGTTGGAAGATGTTCTTCTCAAACTTCAAAAGGACCTGACACCCCACAAAAAAATTCCCATCCCGACAGCTCCCTTTGCCATCAAAGGAAAGCAAGGCAACGAGCCCTTGTAATCCGCATGACAGTCATTCACGATTTATGAAAAGGTTAAAATACCTGTTGAGGGGGCCGCTCCTCTTACCAAATCAAGAATGAGGTCAACTCAAAATCAGCTGTCATCATCCACAGTACCAATGTAGGTGAGATCCGTCCTTCTCACCCTTACAGCCCCTCTGAGCCAGCTGGCAGCTCGAAGATTGGAATGGTCACCACTGGCAATCACAGCTGTGTTGCTTGAAGATGGCCCAGATCCTGCACCATCTTCCAAAAGTGTCCAAGGATCAATTTCCATATCGTTGTCTTGCTGTGGTGGCAAAGGCTTGGACTTCCCTGGTACAGTAGTTGCTGCTTTTGACGTGGAAGAGACGGTATTTTTCTGATGGTTTCCAGGGTAAAAGCCAGAAATCATAATGCTTGGTTGAAGTGAAGAAACAGCAGTAGTCGTGACAGATGGGGGTGGGCAAGACACAGAGCACCGAACAGAAGGAAGAAGAATTGGCATAGCAGTTTGGATACGCCATCTAATTGTGCTAGGCAACTGCATGCGTTCTAAGTCATTCTGCATTCAGAAAAGTTTCCATCAGAAGGGTTATGAAGACCAAGTCCACATTGAAACCAGAATAATTTCAGGAAACAAACCTGTAGACTTTCCACTATTTCATGATTGTGTCCATTAGATTCCTTAGCAGTTTCATTCATAGACTTTGTACCAGGTCTTGACTTCAACCAACTAGGCTGGTTGTTGCATAATAACCCATGAAGGACCAACAGCATTCGATCAAAGAGGCATTCACCAAACAGATCGGCAGATGCAGCTCCCAATGATGATTCCATTTCCTTTTTCCATTTAGAGCTTTGCATGATAAAGAAAGAAAGCTCTGCTTCCTCATACACAACCCGATTACCAAGGAGACGAAGTATTACAGAAGAAAGCACATGCTTCGTGTTCCGCCCAGATGGCCCCCTATGAGATCCAGTAGGTTAAACATTAGATGATAATACAACTATCCTTGGTAGCAATTCTATGATAGCAGTAAAATTCTTTTATGCACACCACATTAACATTCATCTGAGTGACAGCCAATCATGACTCAGCATACTAGGAATGTTCGTCAGATAATAAAACAAGGTACTGCATAACTGAGTCTGTGTGTGTATATGTGTATGCATGCGAATGTGCCAGCATGTGTGTCCATCTGTGAGTGCATGAGTGTGTGATGTAGGGAGATAATGAATGGAATCAACAGGTTGAACATATTGAAGAACATATCAAAACACAAGGCCGCAGATGGTGTCCGGGCATATCAGCTCAACCTTTTTAAATTGAATAACAGTAAGTGGAGGATACACAATAACCTAACATAAATTATTAAATCTGATGGGGATTCAAACAGTGAAAATCTTAGCTAAAAAGGATATTACATAAGCAGCACGTACAACCAAGTATATAATTGACCACCAGTTACAATAAGTGGAAATATCAAACCTACAGTAATCTAGAATCATAAACAACGTGACAAACTAAACACATCAATTGCCAAAATATATCAACCAAGGCAGTTAACCTGTGTAAAAACCAAGAAGTAAATAGCTAAAAGGAGCTACAAAAATTAAAAGTTTGGTAATTACCCATCCGTGCATATGATAGGAAGTAATCTTAACAACAATTGCAAGCGCAACGACATAGAAGCTCGTAAAGCTGCCGTGGATGGCAAAGTGCTATCTGCAGCTGTGGTTCGTCTAGCCAAACCAGGACTGCCACCTCTCATGCCTTTGCGATTGTTACCTTTATTCACAGGACCTTCCATTCCAGAAGTTGTTCCTGTTTGTTTACTTGCACCACGTGTAACTGCATTTATTTGTTGCTCAATATGGTTCAATTGCTTGATCAACTCACTGGCAAAGGTATTGCGAGAATCATCTGAGCCTTGATCAATGCAGGGAACAACTAATTCAATAAGAGCTCTCTCAGTCATATGCTGCTGAGTGAAATGGAAGCCTTCTGTCTCAAATTGTATGGAAACTTTTTCAGTTCTTTTTGTGTCGAGACCTTCTTCAACAAACTCACCTTCTTCAACAGGTAACATTTCAAACTTCTTTTTGTCACCCCTATTTGCTGCATGATCAAGACCAGAACTGGGCCAACCCCATGGCTTCCAAAACTGAACTTTGGTTGAAAGACCCTTACTCTCTGCAATGTTAGTCAGCCGTTGTCTTACAGTCTTTCGTCCAAAAAGGACATCAGGGCCTGCTAAGAACCACTTTGCCTGCAATAACATAGAATCATCCAATGACCTCCCAAACAGATGGATCAGCTCTGAGTAAAGAGGTGCAGCATCAGGTCTGACTAATAACCTTGTCAGGATGATCTCAATGAAGTTGTTCTCGTTTTCAGAAGCAACAGTTTTTTCATGACCAGGGAAGGAAGAACGGATTGCATCTGCCAATGATATATCATGGGTCTCAAGTTTTTCAATAAGGGCTTGCTCATTCAAAAGCAGCCTGAGTTCAACCCACTGCCAATGAAACTTTGCAGGCTGTAGTGTGTTCAATAAATTTACAATTTTATCGAGAAGTTTTGTCTCGTTTTCGGCACATTGAACTTTAGATCCACCATGCCCAAAAACCCAACTGCCATCCTCTTGTGTAAGTATGGACTGCGGAATTTTACAATCAATGATAGCACTCAGAAACAATCTTCCACGAAGAGGGACAAAGACCTTTGACTTAAAATTTGAATCCAAACCATTTTTCTCCAATATGGTAGCAAATTCTGCATCCCTGTCATCTGTAGCTATCAGATCATAAAATCCTTTAGTATCTCTCATACACACATCCCGAAAAGGTAAGTGTTTTATTGCATCAACAATTGCCATTGCCAATGATTGATATAATTGATGGACATCATCACGACTTACAAGGTTTCCAGTAAGAATGAATGGTCTCCAAGTAAGAAATGCAAATATACAATAGGCAGGTGGAAGGACCAAGCTTTGAGGAAGCAGACTCTGCATCCTGGAAAGAGCAACTATGGATGGTTCCCCCAAGAGCTCAACTATTAAACCATCAGATAGAGTTCTGCAATTACCCACAAGCAGTCTAAACCAGTGCACATGAATATCAACTGAATTATCCACCTTGAAAGCCCCAGATGAACGGGCATTACCATTAATGTTGGATTTCATACTCCTAACATATTGAATTACATCCAACCCTTCTTTTAATCTCAATAAAGTCACAATTCTCTCCAGACTAGTAACACCATGGATAATCGCACCAATTACAAGTGCAGATATTGCAGCAGCAATTTTGGTTCCTCTGCCAAGAGCTAATTTTGCAGGATTATTTACAATCTCAGTAGAGATGTTTGCATTAGAATCATGGGATTCTGGTGACAACTGAAATTGACTGCGTGAAGCCTTCATAGGAGCAAAAGCTGCAGCAAGAGTAGTGGAGGCTTCCGTTGCAAGAGCTATCTCAAAAACACGGCTCTGACGCTCTCCAAGAGCCTCCTTAAGCAGACAAAGGCAATTGATATGAATACGTAAAATGCGCCTGGCATAACTCCATGGACTCAAAGCAGAAGGAGAATTCATACTGTTACTGCATGGAGTAAAATCTGGCATTTTTCCTAGGGTTGCTCCTATGCTATTCACTATAGCCGAAACAGAAGAAGACACCAGAGATGGATCACCTTCTTGAGCAGCACCACCAGTCTGCCGCATACAGTCCATCAATCCCATTACGATCTGTTGAGCTGTCTGATATCCATCATCAGACATTTCCAAACCAGAACTCTTTGCTGTACCAGAACCAAAGAGCTTTCTCTCTTTGCCAAATAAAGTGTGAAATGCATCATCAATATGCCTTTGGACTACATCTCTCATGCTCATACCCACTCTGGACAACCGATTGCCACTTATCTTTTGACGGAGAAAATCATCAAGATCTTCAATCCCTGAGGGAACTCCAAGTGGAAACCCCAAGTCTCCATCAATTGATCGTCCAGATTCAAGTTCAGAAATGAGTCTCTTATCACAAGTTAACTTAAAACTCTTCTCCCACTCAAGGATACTAGGCAAATGGCCGTATTTTTTCAGTAGATAACGGGAATAAACCAAGGACGAAGAACCTGAAAGTCTTCCAGAAGAAGAAAGCAATGCTCCAGCACGACGCATTGCAGCTGACAAGACTTCAGGAACAAGATCTGTTGCAATGACTGTATTCTCATACCTGTACACAGACACAGAAGCAAAATTAGAATTTGATCGTTTAATTCCAATAAGCAGCGGACATAAAGTTACTGCTATATAGGCAACAAGTAGGATTTTTTTTTTCCTTGAAAATTTGGAGGACGAATATTTCAGAGTGGAAGACAAAACAAATTGTACTGATGAGCTAGAGCTACAAGGGAAACTTAGAATCCTGCTTTTCAAAGAACATATTAACCACAAAACACTAAAATGTAGGGAAGAAAAGAAGAAAAACAAGGAGATGAAGAATTTCTTTGGCACAAACATTCTGGGATTATCACTCAGTGAATCATTCTACAGCAAAAACCTTCTTCTCTAGGAACCAAGTTATGTTTTCTTCCCTCAAGAAGAGACAGAGAGTGGAACACAGAAGCATATTATTTTTTAAGGGCATAGCAGAGCTAAAACAGAAACATAAGAAAACAAATCTGACAAGACATAGAATAAGAATCCAAAAGTCTTCCTCTTAACAAATTCTCATAATCAGTTCTATAGTAAGAGTAACCTTCTAAGTGATGATAGCAAGAATGTCTCTCCAACTTCACAAGCATGATTTTCCACATTCCTTGGTAGCATCATCACATTCCTCCCACTATGAATTGTAGCAGTAGAGTTAAATGGGACTTTTGCCAGTAACCAAATGATTAACTTGGCTGCTGACACTAAATCACCACAAGCATCCACTATGTACAATATAGTAGAGAGCTCATCTTCACCAAGTTTCCACCTTATGGAGCTCCTATCATCAACTGGAACAAAAGGACGACTAAACTGCCCAACTTTCGCAGTAGTCTTTTCAGCCTCCTCAATAAGCTGCCTAACAACTCCAATCAACCAAACTGTAATGGCCCTTTTCTTCACAATGCGCAGTTTCTCAAGAGCTTTTCCAACTGAGACAATATCTCCACCATGCTTTGTTTTAATCCCATCTAAGGGTTTGTCCCCTTCTGTTCCACTTCTGTGATGAGGACAGTTTACCTTGTTATCACAAACGTGACTTGTAGAAGCTCCCTGGCTACTCTCAATCCTAGCAGTGGCCAATTGGGCCAAACTCTGAGTTTTATGCACAACCTTTTGCCTACCCTTAGGGACCTGTTTCGATGACTTAAGTGGTGTATCAGCTTTTGAAGAATCTATGGATTTCAGGCCCTTTCTTACCCACCAGCTACCTTCATCATCTGATATTGGAGAATGTCCTTGAAGGAAAGTGCTCCCTTCCTCATTTAACTTGTGTCTTTTTGCCCTCCTACAATCTTCACATCCAGGGCCGCCTTCTACTAAATCCACTTTGCTGCATGTTGACTCAGCAGACCTTTTAAGACTCCCTTGAGATTCATCTACTCTTATTTCAGAAGATGTTAAGCAGTTTGGAAGTTGCAACAGTAAAGAAATAGAAGCCTTGAGTTCATCAACATCAGGATTGACCTTGACCTTGTTCGAATTCAGGATATTAGAAGATGACTTCCAAATATCGAAGGAAGCTGAGGAAAGATAACCCTTTCCAGAGGTTGATCGATTCTTTTGCTTCTTAGTAGATATATTAGATCTTTGTGAATTTGGAGATTGTTCAAACAGACAACCACGAAGGATAAGGAGGCGTTCATTTGAATAAACATGCATGGCCTCCACAAGTTGTGACCCTTCAACAATCCCTGCCTCTTCAAGAACATCTCGGATTAGGTGCCCAGGAAGTTCTTTCAAGATTTGATAATGTCTTCTCCTTCTGGCAATGTCAGCTACGGGACCACTTGTATCCATTATTCCACTAACTATCAGCTGCCTCACATATGATTGGGGGTAGAAAATTCCAGAACGTATGAGTTCCACAACAAGTAGCTGAAGACGCTTCAAACCTTCTCCTTTGTGCACATCATGTTGATCAATCCAACAAACAATGATGTCATGTAAAGGACCTGGACTTTCAAATATATCACCTAAGCTATGGTTTCTCCTAGGAACCCTACCAAAATGTTTCTGATGGTCAAGACCTTTAGCAATGCAATTAGCCCTATCAGACCTATCATTCTTCCGTCGACACAGGCTTTGCAGATTTCTAAGCTTTAGCTTCAGAACCCGACTTGCAACATAAACCTGACAAAAACTTTTTCTGCCTGTGAACTTGAGATCATAGGGGAAGCTCATTCGGAAATCCCTATAATCACATGTTGCCCACTCACAAAGAAAGAAAACAGAGCAAACAAATGACAAGCTCACAGTCCCTATCCATTTAAGTGATGATCTAAGGCATGGGCTAACCTCTTCAAACCAACCCTCAACCACAGCTCCGTGACAAAAGTTTTCAAAAAGGAGATTATAAGCTCCTCTAATATCTCCTGACAAAAGAGCTTCATCCAAAGCGTGCACAGCTTTGGCCACACTGTGAACTGGATAGCTTGGGCTGGCAGCCTTGGTAAGGTTATCAGCACGCTTCTGAATAGACGATACAACCTGATTAAAAGACAAGGACTGGTATTGAGCATCAAGTCCTTTGAATCTAAACCCCCAAGCGGTTTCCACAGAATTATCCCTTGTCTTTCTTGCCTCATCAGATCCCTTCGATACAAAAGCACCATCATTTATTGCATATGAGACCACACTAGATGGTAACGGAAAACAATCCAAAGCAACAAATGAATCTGGTACAGCCAATATCAAATAACGAAGCAACTCAATTAGTGCAGATGTTGTATAGGCCCTTCGAGAATTGTCAACAAGATCTGATCCTCCTGGAGAAGGCTCACGAATGAAACGAATTGCGATGCTAGCCAGGGTCTTCACGTAGGTTTGTGACAGAACTACAGTTTCTAGAACACCATAAATGATAGGTAAAAGCAACTGTAGAATCTCTAGGAAATCTTTTTCCTGAAAGAGTAGAAGTTACAATGAAAATGGTGTTACCGAAATGATTAAAGTTGACATGAATATTAGTGAAAAGGTTTAATTTTCCAGCTGATATAAATAGTTAATACGTAATTGGAAACAGATAGAACACATACCTGTAATTGATTAAGAACCCAATCAATTATTACAGAGGGAAGAAGCAGCCCTTCTGCATAGTGCCAATGCAAGAGCCGAACCACATACCACCACTTGAAATGTAGGGAAGGCTCCTCAGCATCAAGAGCCATTGATGATGGGTCACTCTTTGACAGTATTGATCCAGAATAAACCATGTGAGATGATCTAGCATGCGGAACAGAATGAGAATTATTTCTGGATAAAAACTCATCGAGCAAATACTGCAAGTACTCAACAACATCCTTTGTCCAAAGTTCTGTACGGGACACCTGAGTTTTGTCAAGTGCTCCAGAAGAAATACCAGTAGAACTAGGCCGGACCTGCAAAGACAACCACAATTCAATAGTAGAGTCGAAGCTACTAAGTATAACTGTAGGCCAGTTCTAGTAAAAAGAAACTCACCTGATTAAGATAAGTTACTTTTATAAACCAAGTTGCCCTTAGTAATGGAACATTGTTTCTTATAAGAACTTCAAAAAGGGATTTCCTCCTGTAACCATGAGGTACATATTCTGCCAAAGAATGCAATTGCTTGTGTGACTGTGACAAACCCTGGAATAGAAGAACAGTAAACATTATACACAACCAAACTACGATAAGGTATTCCAGAAAATGGGGGAACAAGCTCACAACCACATTAAAGACACACAACTGAGAAAAAACTTGGCAAGTCAAAGTTGTCGCATGTGGCGAAGTAATTGCATGTAACCTGTCATAACCTATTCACCTCAATATGCAGTTTTCACCACCAGAATTGCTATGAAATAGTAAAAACTATGACTGCAATCATTACCACCTGTTGTCAAATCGTATGAATACCTTATACCCCAAAACTACATAGCATAAATATAAAACTTAAATGCAAGAACATTTTTAAACAGAGATAGAAATGTTAGACAAAATTAAAAAGGTACGATTCATTTCTCACAATTCATAAGATTACATCATGAAGTGGATATACAAAAAAAAAAAAAAAACCATCAGACACTAGCCCTTAAAATGTGCACAGATCTCGTATATATACCTCAATCCATTTTTTCTTTAAATCTTCACTGCATGGTCTTTGATCGGGAAAGACAGCAGGCTTGGTTAGCAACGACCCAGAAAGAGGCACACCATATACTTGACCGGCCTGTCATTGAAGAGTTAAACTACTGACTTGGAAATTTATCACAGTATTGTAAACCTCAGAACATTCAGATTGCAACAAAAAGGTTTTGAAATATGAAGGGTAAAACTTATAGGTGTACAATGATTAACAGGGAATCAGGAAGTTTTAAAGCAGAAGAATTCCCCAAAAAGTGCAATGGACAGTCAAACATAAACTGACTACCTTTCGTTTTTGAGCACGAGAATCATTTATTGCCCTCAAACATTTTCTGATTGCCTGCAACAAGGAACAAAGAACCAATAGTCATTTATTTACAGGCGATTTTCGCATCAAGGTGGCAATCGAAGTAAAAAATAACACAGGAACAAAACAGATATGGAAACCAAGTTACCTCTCTGCATTTTATAATAGCAGGCCTAGAGAAACCTTGAACCTGAGTCTGTAAGATTTCTCTGGATTCCTGATCATTCAGAAAGTAAAATGCAATTAATTACATCAGAAAAAAGCAAGAATCAAGCATATGTTTGTGTCTAAATATACAAAATGAATCACACATAATCGAACATAACCACCCAATAAGAATTGAACATAAATATCAGTTTTGGAATCATTTAAGCAATTAATTTCAAACAATTGGTCAAGGATCATAGCAAGTCCGAAAGTACGAAAGAAAACAAAGCCAGCAAAAATCCAACATACTGACGAAGTTGAGAAATACTCAAGTGTTCAGGTCTCCAGTAATAATTATCAAAAACAATCACAATTAAATTGACAAAACAATTGAAATAAAGATTGTAGCAGTTCATAACTGAAAAAAGGCTAGATCATAAGGAAGTAATAAATGTCACAAATGGATGGCCACATGAAGGGTGAATATACCTCAAGTCCTCCAATTGTCTCCTTGTACCCAGACTGAGCATATTCTCCAGTTAAAGTCTCCTCAGGGCAATTGGGAGTTTGCGGGTGAAAGTCAGGAGGACCAAGTCTGAAGATTGAACAAAAACAATTCACAAGAAGGAAGAGCAATATCGCATGAAGTTGCTATCAATTAAGGACAAAAAATATTGAATCCAGAAAACAAAAATTGCTGTGGATTGACTCAAAATATCCAAGAAAATATCCATTCAATCTAAAACAGTAGATCACATGAAAAGACAGCTAAATCAGAACATACCTAGAATTCAATGGTTCTTTATCACATTTCAACCTATATGGTGTCAATGGAGGTGGCCGCCTGCAGCACAGAAAAAAATGCAATTATAAATAAGATAAACTCATCACAGAACCAACAAAACATTCCAATCTGTAAGAAGAAATCTCATAAATGCACTTAACCATGAAAATGGCCTATTGACTGCAGTACAAAAAGACTATTGAAACCCAAAAGCCTTACAATACATTTCCAGTTTCATTGAGAACTCCAACCTACAATGCTTGAACCTACTGAAAGAAAATAACCTAGAGGACTAGTCTGTTCCTTTCTGAGAATCAACAAGTTACCAAATGCTTCTACGATCACACAAGCATAAAGTGGGCTATATCCAAGACATAGAACGCCACAATGCACAATCATGATTCACAAGTTTAGCTTTCTAAACACCAAATAATAAACATGAAAACATCTTAGAAGCCTTAACCCATTAAAATTCCCCAAAATTTTATCGAAATTAGTTTAAGATAAAATAAAAAAGCAACATGATCAGGGTTGAGAAGCTAGAACTTGATACCTGAATTCAGAATTTATGACGAATTAGTACAAGATCAGAAACTAATTTACCGGGAATTTATCGAAAAGGCAGCTGGCAATGAAGTTGAATCAGCCCGAACATTATCTCGTGCTGGTGGCCCACCAATTGCACTATTATTAACTGCACTGGAGGGATGATACCTTTGCTGCATGTCTCCAAGCTATAACCGGCATACTGCTTCCAACATTGAACTTCTATTAGAAGCTGTGAAAACAAAATAACATTCAGTAGCAACTTAATGTTAAGGTAAAGCTAGATCCTCAAAGAAGCTACACAATCAAATTAACTAAAAAAAGCAAGGAGATAAACAAATATGATCCCATATTCAGGACTAAATAACGTGGCCATTGAAACATTAGACCTACAAATTATCAACTGGCACATACTTTGACATTAAAAGTCTGTCCTTCTCAAGTAGAAGAACTTTTCCAAATATAAAAAGTTTTATCTTGCATGTCACAGTCTGTCTGACCTGTCAAACAAAACATAAAAGCATAAGACAACATTAGAACATATAAACGAAACTTAGTTGAAACCAAGTATCCATAAACAAAACAGCATAAGAACATAAGCTATAAAGTAAATGCAACAATCAAGATCCTGTATTCTAAACTGCTAAAATAAAGCAAGCATTTCACAAATGTGGTTTTCTTATTGCCTAGTTGAGCATAGCCCACAACCCAATTAAGCACACTCTCCACATAGCATAGCTTTTTGACTCAAGTAGCGTCACAATTCAATCTCTAAGCTGTAAATATATCAAAAATGCTGCTGCATCCTGATTTCAGCAGATGTGGTATAGAACTACTAACAACGTCAACTATAAGAACTAAATGTAAAACTAGCTACTGAGAACAAAGACTGATAAAAAAGCCCAACATTTATGTTGCTCCAGCAAAATTCCCAATGATGATATTGAAGTAAAACACAGGCAAAGCAAGCAACTCTTTCTTTCTCCAAAACAAGTGTGTGATTCGCACCCACAATTTTGACAGTAGAAAAGTAATAATCAACAAAAAAAGAAGAGAAGAAACTGTGATCCGTAAAACCCAAGTAAAAAAGTCATCAATCACAGCTGAACAACTAACATGCCTGGTTATCAAAACAGCTAAAAACCTAATAAGAGCAAAAACCAAGCAACCCCAACGCAATGAGCAAACAGAAGATCAAGAAAACACGCAATCTAACCTTTAAACCCAAGGAAGATTCTATATCGATCTAAACAAGCATTGACAAGCAACAATCACCAAATCTACAGGAAAAGATCTCCACAATTCGCGAAGCAAGAGAAGATTAGGGTTTAGATCCCAAACGAAACCTGGAGATTGAGTAAATAGCAGAAGGGAAAGCTAGGGTTTTGATGGCACTTTCGTAAATGAAGGTCAAACCCCACAATGAAACTGGAAACAAAACCAAAAAATAGGAAAAATAACTAAATTCGTAACGATTATCAGATTGAAAGAGAGACAAGTGTAGACCTAACCTACCATCAAAGAAATCAGGAATCGAAGAGAGAGAGAGAGAGAGAGAGGCGTGTGAAGATTGAATGAAGAAAGATTTTTTTCTTTTTTTATGTAAATTATATTTTATCTAGAGAGAGAGCGAGAGATGAAAAGGGTCTCTCGGGCCTTTGACTGACTGTTTTGTTTAGCTTTGGGCTCTGTAGTTGATGATGATGACGACGACGATCGATGCTCACCTCCGTTTCCTTCTTTACGTTTGTAATTTCTTTTACGAAACATTAAAAAAAAAGATTTATTTTAAATTTTTATTTTAAT
>JANZLK020000286.1:663227-673990 GCA_026937615.2 Erythroxylum glaucum
ATATCAAATATACACAACGGAAAATAAAATGGAACCTCAAAAGTCATATCTGCTCATGCATATAAATATAGAAAACAAATATATGAAATGTAAGATGTTTACCTTTCCGACAATCTCCTTCGTTCTTTAATTTTCTTCGCGTTGGGTTGTCGTAAATCACAATGATCAATGTAGACCGTCTCTAATGAAAGTCCACACAAAGATAGAAGGATGAAACCTCACTAGGAGATAGCTAGAATTTTTTCTTTATTCTAGCAAAGAGAAGAACTCTTCTGAGAGTTAGAGAGAAAAGGAGTGTGTGTGTGTAAGAAAAAACCCTTTCTTTCACTTGTGTCTTACACATGATGCATGAAAATCATCTATATTTTCTGCACCATTTGGCCTTCCATAACCCCCATCACCAATGGAGAGTTATGGGAAGTTAATGGTCATGAATAGCATGCATTAATGGAAGTTATGGGAAGTTAATGATTATGAATAGCATCTATTAATGGAAGTTGGTAATTGATCCATATGAATTTTATTTGTATTTTTAATTCAATACTATGATTTGAATATGTTAAAACATAACTAATTTGATAAGAAATTGAAAAAGGATATTGTCCAATATTCATTAAATTTTCTCTGTAGAATTTATATGCAAGGGTTATAGTTTCACCTAAATTGTGTGATGTTAAAGGAATTCTTAATTTTAAACGAGTATTAAATTTTATTTCCCTATAAGTTAAATTTCCATTCACTATACCGATTATTTGATCTTTTAAATATGTCATTCATTCATCTATAATGACCATTCGTAT
Organism: Erythroxylum glaucum; assembly: GCA_026937615.2. Lineage (NCBI taxonomy): Eukaryota > Viridiplantae > Streptophyta > Magnoliopsida > Malpighiales > Erythroxylaceae > Erythroxylum > Erythroxylum glaucum. Next base: position 664,028 of record JANZLK020000286.1, read on the forward strand.
TGGTGAGTCTATGCCTTCTTGGAATGTAGATTTTAATAAAATTTGAATAGTCAATAGATGTATATATCCTATGTTATGTCTTTTTTGTTTAGTTTTTTTTTGTAATTGTTTATAAATTTGTTCTTGATCTATTAAACTAATACGAATATGTCCATTACCTTGATCGATCATAATAGGTGTTTCATGTACTAATTTGCCTAAATAAATAATGTTTTGTCTATTAATTAGGTTTTTGACTAACAAATGGTGAATATCTTGTCCTGATTTTAAATTTAATTTGGTCTTAGCAATTTGTTTTTGTTTATCATTTGATACTTATGTATTAATATGAAAAGTTCCTAAAGATTCAGTTAGTTCTAAAGTATCGATATCTAAGTTAGTTGAATTTTTTTTCTTTAGGTTTTTCTACAGACATTTTCAAGGGTGATAAGAAGTAGTAGTTTGATTTCGATGTAGGGTTCTGTTGAGGTATGCTAATTGATTTTCATAAAAGTGATACGTGTTCTGGGCTAAATCTAAACTTTCTTTTATAGGATTTAATCTGTCTGGATGAATAGTTGTAAAAAGTAAGCTAAAGTATCTATTTTCTTAGTATATATATTCCTCATAATGTTGGTTTCTACGTTGGGTATTAAATTGTATATATTCGTCTAATTGGCTATAAATAGGACAGGTAGTCAGTACCATGTTCCTGATAACTATGGTTGAACCATTCTAAAAATCTATCTTTAAATAATAGACATTGTATAATTAAATACCGTCTTAGTTTGTGGTTAAGACCAAAATGGTATACTGCTTGTAAGAAACTAATAATATTATAATCTAATACAAAATAACATATTTCAATAAATTTAAGGAAAATTTGAGCAAATAATACAGAAATACAATGTGCAAGTAAAATACATGCGAATAAACACAAGGAATTCATTTAAGCAATTAATTGCAAAATATCTTTGAGATCTCTTTTTCTATTTTGTCTATTGTTATCTCTAACATATTTTATTAACTGAAGGTTTAATGTTAAGTCCAATATCCGTTGAGAATTATTCATTTGTTTAGCTTGTTCTAATTTTGCTTCATATTTTTTAATCCTGTAATTATGATTTTCTTCCATTTCATAACTATGTTTAATTTGATCTTTAAGTGTAGCTTTTAATTCAAAATAATGCATACTAATAAAAACTTTTATTGCAAACAGGGATATTACAAGTGGGATCAAAGTCTAGAAAGCTAGTCTATGAGGAGATTCATATATCGCTGATAATATTTTTGTATTTTAATGACTATATCCTTAAGTTCTTTAGTCATACTTTGCTAACCAAAACTTGAGTTGAAGGTAGGGTAGAATCAAATTACTTAAGTCCACCACACATCTGCTAATTAGCGAACGTCTCCCGGCATCATTTCTGAGTGCATGGGAGAACCTATGGCCAATCCACTCACTAGGATTCGAACTCACGACGTGGGGCTAAGCCTCAGGCCCATACCTGAGCTCTGATACCACTTTACTACCCAAAACTCGAGTTGAAGGTAGAGCAGAATCAAATTACTTAAGTCTCAAAACTTTAAATCAAAAATCAATCATTCTCAAAATTCCTATTTATCACACTACATATTATCAAAAGCTACAAGATATCACTGAAATATTAAACTATCTTTAATTCTATCTTCTCAACAATATGTCTATTCAATTAGAAATTGACACTTCATTAGAAAATGATTGCAGTGAAAATCCTTTAGATCCCATTAAAAATCACAATAAACAATTAATTGAAATAAAATTAAAAGATCCAACACATGAAGTTAACATTCGCAATAATATACCATATACACAACAAGATGTTCAGGAATTTATCACAGAATGTGCCGATTTATTAAACAAACGATTAATCTCACCTAGTAAAAATAAACATTCAGCCCCAGCATTCTATGTAAACAACTCAGCAGAACAAAAACGAGGAAAACGTAGGATGGTAATAAATTATAAAAAACTCAATGAAGCAACCATAAGAGATGCATATAAACTTCCACGAAAAGATTATATCATTAATAAATTGAAAGGACTTACATAGTTTACAATACTAGATGCAAAATTAGGTTATTGGTAATTAAGATTACATAAAAATACAAAACCTTTAACTTCTTTTACTTGTCCTCCTCAAAAACATTATCAATGGAATGTCTTACCCTTTGGATTAAAACAAGCACCCAGTATTTATCAAAGATTTATGTATAACAATCTTAAAGGTGTAGAAGACTTCACCTTTGTATATATTGATGATATTATTATATATTCCAATCAAGATAAATTGGATCATCTCAAAAAGGTTAAACTAGTCCTGTAAAGATGTAGTGAGAAAGGATTAATTTTAAACAAAAAAAGGTAAAATTAGCTCAACAAACTGTTTAATATTTAGGTATTGAATTCCATAATGGATATTTAAAATTGCAACCCAACATTTTAACCAAAGTTGAAGACTTTCCTAATCAGTTCGTTAATAGAACACAAGTCCAACAATTTTTAAGCATTTTGAATTATATTTCTGATCAAGGATTCTTTTGAAATTTAGCAAAGGAACAAAAGCTTTTACAACTAAAATGTAGTACTAAATCTCAATGGACTTGTACTGATGCAGACACTCAAGCCATGAGGAAACTCAAGTCTTTATGTATGGATTTACCTTCACTATATAATTATCTTCCGATGGATACACTCTTGGTATAAATTGATGCCAGTATGGATACATGGGCAGGATGCCTTTTGGCAAAACCACCCAATCAAAAGAAATATCTCTTATGCAAATATATCAATGGGACATTTAATCCCACAGAATGGAAATATCCAATACATGAATAAAAAACATTGATCTGTCTCAAAACATTGAGAAAATGGTGGATAGATCTATTATCGGTTGAATTTACCATTCAAACGAACTTTAAGTATCTATGTGGATTCATTCAATACAATATAAAAACCAATTATAATCAAGGGAGACTTATACGATGGCAGTTTGCGTTAAACCGATATCAATTCCAAATACAATATATCAAATCTTCAGACAATTTTCTTGCAGATATTTTAACAGGAGAATGGAAGTAGTCATCTTAAACCTATAAGATGCATTATCCCAGAAGGAGCTAGAATTGATAAACCTACAACAACAAATTGGAACCATTACTAAAGATATCAATTAGCTTAAAATAACCATACAAGTATTAAAATAGACCACTAAGGATCAAAACACTACTCAACAGGAAGCTACTACTATACCTACTACCACTCCGCCAGTCACTACTATATCTACCTCTACCACTACTCCAACTCCCATTCCTCTAATTACACCACAACAATTAACCCAGACAATACAAGCAACAACCTCTAAAAAACAAGTGGATGAAATTGAAGCAAAAACCTATGTAATCTACAATGGACCCATGGTAGGACTATATGATGCATGGCACAAAGCTGCAATACATATCACAGGTAGATCAGGTATTTTACATAAAACTTTTGCATCTAGGGCAGAAGCTGAAAAAGCTTTTGCAGATTTTTAAAATCAGAATCTTCAGTCTCTTTTCTGCTAATCGAAGCAGAAGACTGATACTTTCTCGATCCTTTATGTCAAATCGGAGCCTTTAAATTAATTGATTGATCGATGTTTATCTCTAGCAATTGTTCTTTGCCAAATGTCACCCTTTGGAATCGTAAATTTATGATAATTTGATGGTGAGTTGTTGTTTGGTAACTGTAATCGATGATGGCTGTGGTGAGTCGGATGAGGTTCCGAGAGCTTAGAGCTCCGTCGGTCAGTATGAACAACATACGAGGGCAAACCGTTTCGCGCGTAATCGAGGAGAAGATACACGTCGCTGTGGGGAAATCAGTGAAAGAATGCAAATCGCTTTTTGTTTGGGCGTTGCAGCACTCCGGAGGCAAGAGGATTTGCGTTCTTCACGTTCACCAACCCGCAGAATTCATCCCCTGCAGTGAGTAAAATTTGATTGAAGTTGAACCAATTTTGACTTTATTAGTGTCTGTGTAAGCGAACATGTGATGTTTCTTAGTGGGCGGGAAATTTCCGGCGAGTTCACTCACAGAAGAGGAAGTACTGGCGTATCGCGAAATTGAAAGGAAAGAAATGCATCAGATGCTAGAAGAGTACCTTCGCTTCTGTTATCGAATGGGGGTATTAAGTTTCGTCTATTTACTGCCCATTGATTCCAGAAGGAACTGTTGTGATCGGGTTTTCTTAACTGCTTTCTTGTGCCTTGATACTCTTTTATTGTAGGTGCAAGCTGAAAAACTAGTTATTGAAGCAGAGAGTATTGAGCAGGGGATTTCGGAGCTTGTTTCTCGGCGTGGGATCAAGACGCTTGTTATGGGGGCAGCTAAAGACAAGAGTTATTCAAGGTGTTGAGTGTTTAAAAGTTGTATCAATTGTTGGTTATTACCAGCATTTTTCTTTCTAATGTGGAGTAATTGTGCAACTCTTAACATCTCAGGAACATGAGGGAAATCAAATCTAAGAAAGCGGTGTCTGTCCTTCTTCAAGCGCCTGCTTTTTGTCATATCATGTTTGTTTGTAAGGGGCACCTTATTCACCAAAGGTATGCTTAATATGCCTGTTTTCTGTGTGAATCGTTTTGTATAAAGTCCTGTTATCTGTAATAGTAGGAGTCCGTGAATATTAGGATTTAGAAATTAGAACTACTATTGACAAGAACATTGGTTTGCCTTAATTATAATGGCAAATTGCAATCAGAATACATCCTATTTGGAGTTTGATCTGCTGGAAGTGATCAAATATCTATCTCTTGCCCTTACTTATTTTGTCCAATTTTGCCTAATTTGTTTAGATAAAACCTAGGGTTCTTATCAGGTAACCGGTAAGGGTCTGAATATTTATCAAAATCCTTCCTTACAATACTTTGGGTTGTGAAGAATAATGCATAATCTTTGTATTAAATGTGTGACCACGTGTTTCATTTGGGATATAGTGTAGTATAGCTTCAGTTTCTGAACCAACATTTTTCTAGAGATGCCAAGTATGTAATATTTACATACTCGATTCAATTATGCTACCAAGTGAATTTATGTCGAACAGGGAAGCTATTTCTGATGGAACTATGGTAGTTGCTGGATCTTCACCATGGCAGGAAAGTCCAAATTCTGAAACTGGAGAATCAAACCCTCGTAGATCGCAGTCTGTTACCCTAAGGCAGCAGAATTATGCAAGACTGACAAATCCAGCTCAAGATTTATTCCGCAGGGTAAAATCAGATAGTTCTCATGGCCATGAGGGTACAGAAAGAACTTCTAGATCTTCAAATGACGTTGCAGGGTTGTTAACTCCACAGTTCAAGTCAGATGCAGGAGACAGTTCTGATGAATCTAATACGTTATCGAGAACCAGCACTACCAAGGGGAGGTCTGCTTTATCAACTTGCTTATCTAGTGGAATGGTCAATGTTCCTTACCTTCAATCTGGGGGAAGTGAATGTGAGATTGGGTTAGAGTTGAACCATCCTGTGTCCATAGTGGATCTTCATAACTCATCTCCTCCCAGCGTACTGGTACTCCCAAAATCTATCACACTAGGAAGTTTGGATAAAGATTCATTAATGGATAAATATTCTTTATTAAAATTTGAAATACATGAAATTGCTACCTTCTGCAAGCATCTAAATAGTTGCGCACTAGCAGGACAGGAGTTTGGAGGAGCCTCTTTATGATCAATTTGAAAAATCGATGGCAGATGCTGCAAATTCAAAGCGAGAAGCATTTGAAGAAGCAGTCAGGTGGGCAAAAGCTGAAAAAAATGCCATTGAGGCCATACGCAAGGTATATTTTGTGTCATGAAGCATATATGTTTGACTTCTCAGTAATAAAAGGTGATTGTTTTCATGAACATGATAAATTGTTTCATCTACGTTTGAAAATATGGACTGCAAGGGAGGTATGTCATACAAATTGCACTGAAAGCAAAGCTGTTCATGATTATTGGTAAGGTAACGAGAATTGACTACATGATACCTGGACTATTTATTCCACTTAGTTGCTTTGTCATTGCCCATCAGTCTCTAGTGAAAAAGATATCCCTTAAGCATGTACTTTATGATCCTCTAATTAGCAAGGGGCCTAGGTGATCTTTGGGGAGAACATTAGGACTACACGTTCTTATGCACTCTACTCTTTTGTAATCATAGGCAAGAGCATCAGAAAACTTATATGCTGAGGAATTAAAACAAAGAAAAGAAGTTGAGGAGCTGCTGGCAAAAGAAAAGGAAGAATTTCTGAAGATGACTAAAGAACGGGACCAAGTCATGGAAGAACTCCGCATTGCCCTAGATCAGAAATCATTGCTGGAGAGTGAAGTCACACAGTTAGATCAGATGGAGAAAGATCTGGAACAAAAAATTATATCTGCTGTAGACCTTTTGCAAAATTATAAAAAAGAACGAGATGAATTACAGATAGATCGTGACAAGGCCCTAAAAGAAGCTGAGGAACTAAAGAAATGCAGAGCAGAGGCCTCAGGAACTCACATTCCTCAGTATTATTCCGAATTCTCTTTCTTGGAGATTGAGGAAGGAACTAATAAGTTTGATCCATCCCTCAAAATTGGTGAAGGGGGTTACGGTGGCATTTATAGAGGTGTCCTTCGCCACACTGAGGTTGCTATAAAGATGCTCCACCCTCACAGCTTGCAAGGTCCTTCAGAGTTTCAACAAGAGGTAGGATCACAAGAATGTTCAAAAAAACATATCGCTTTTGCTTTTACAATTGCTTGGTCTGCTGTTTATATTTCTTTCCGGAACATAGATAATATATCCCCTAGTTGAATGCCTTTCATATCTTTAATGTGTTGTGAAAGATTGTGCATCACATGATCCTCCTATCCCGTTGGTGAGAGTTACTAAGCCATCTGTAACTTTTGGAAGTCCAGAACCTGTTTCCTAAAATAGTTTTGCCACTTGTTATTCAAATTATCTATATTCTATGCTTTCGACATGAATAACAATAATGATTTGAATCTGACTATGATTATGATCGGTGCATAATATCTGCTGGTTTTATGTTAGGTTGATATTCTGAGCAAGATGCGGCATCCAAATGTTGTCACTCTTATTGGAGCATGTCCTGAAGCTTGGGCTCTTGTTTATGAATATCTTCCCAATGGAAGCCTTGAAGACAGACTTAGCTGCAGGGATAATTCTCCCCCTTTATCTTGGCAAACTCGAATACGGATTGCCTCAGAATTATGCTCCGTTCTCATCTTTCTTCACTCTAATAAACCACAGAGCATCGTGCATGGTGATTTAAAACCTGCTAATATCCTGCTTGACTCAAATTTAGTAAGTAAGCTGAGTGATTTTGGGATCTCTCGTCTTCTCTCGCACAAAGAACCTTTTAGCAACACTACATTATGCTGCAAAACAAACCCCAAGGGTACGTTTGCATACATGGATCCTGAGTTTCTTGCCACTGGAGAGCTTACTCCGATGTCAGATGTTTACTCATTTGGAATCATACTGTTGAGATTGTTAACTGGGAAATCGGCGTTAGGGATCACAAAGGAGGTGCAATACGCACTAGATAAAGGAAACTTGAAAGTATTATTGGACCCTTTAGCAGGAGACTGGCCATTTGTGCTAGCTGAACAGTTGACTCACTTAGCATTGAGGTGTTGCGAGTTGACCAGAAAAAGTAGGCCAGATCTTGCTTCAGAAGTGTGGAGGGTACTTCAGCCAATGAAAGCCTCATGCGGAGGCTCATGGCCTTTCAGGTTTGGTTCAGCAGAGCAGTGCCAACCACCCCCATATTTCATATGCCCCATTTTTCAGGCAAGTTCATCTCTTCCTCTCCATATTTCATTTGTCATATTGACTTTTCAGTGATAGCTTTACCAGGACAATGTCTCAACGTGATTACACTGTGTTTTCAAGTACATCATTGATTGAAAATCCTGCTTTATTTGCTGTAAACATGCAGGAAGTCATGAGAGACCCACACGTAGCAGCTGATGGTTATACATATGAAGCAGAAGCCCTGAGAGGATGGCTAGACAGCGGTCATGATACCTCACCCATGACCAACATTAAGCTCGAAAGGTGCAATCTTGTACCTAACCATGCACTTCGTTCAGCAATCCAGGAGTGGTTACATCAGCCATAGAACACAATAAAAGTTAATTCCCAACTTCCTTTTGATTCAGCACGTTGTTCTCAATGGTTAAGCCGTGAAGACATGTCAGTAACTTTTACTCCCTTTCCTTTTCTTGTATAATATTACAAAGTCTCCTCTCATTATTCATAATGTTTTATTGTATATATGATAGTTAATGTGTATGGATGCGTGATTAGACCAAGAAATGATACGTTGGTATGTTGAGGGCTCTGTAAAATTTAATTAGAAAGTATAGAATAAAGGTTTGACCAAGATTCCTTATAGTTATGTAAGGAAAAAAGTTTTAAGTAGCTAGTAATTTGATAGATGCTTGTTATAGAACTGACTTGTAGAGAAAGCTGTGTTAAGTGACCATTTCACTACAACGGGTTAAACTATTGTGTGAGGTCAACTTAATTGGTTTTATATATTTACTAACACACCTCCTCAAGTGAAAGCTCCTTTAGGTTTGAAACTTGCACAAGCTCACTTTATCTTATGCTGAATAATAGGTAGGTAACAAAATTTGAACTCATGACTAATTGTTCATAAAGGCTCTGATATCATATTAAATGACCGTTTCACCACAATAACTTAAGCAGTTGTGTGAGGTCAATTTAATTCGTTTTATATATTCACTGACAAGTTAATCCTTGAACCTTTGGAAGAACTGTACTAAAAACATTAGAGGGAGGGACAAGAATCAAAACAAGAACGAGATGGGGTGAGAAGAAAGGAAGTAGAAGAATTTGGTGTTGGGCCTCACTGTAACTTTTCTGGTATCTGCTTTTTGGACCTTGTTCTTCTTAATAAAGTGGGGACATTTTCTTCTGCAGATCTGTGTCACATTTATTGCCTTAGTGGTTGGATTGTTGTGCTTTTTCTCAAGCTTGGAATATTGTCCACTAGGACCAGAACTTCTCATTCAACTTGACCAGAAATTCTCATTCAACTTGACTCGGTCCTGACAACTTCATCCCAACGTTTTGTTACGTTTGAGTTTAATCTTTCATAATTATATTAAAATAACTTCATTTAATATATTTAAATATAGATTTAAACGGTTATAACTTATATTTGACTAAATTTCGAGTCAAAATTAAGTTTCTAAACTGGAATTCGATTCCTAAGTCGGCCCAGTAGCATAAGAACCATGCCAGATGTCAGTGGCTTGGTAAGGATAACAGACAGACCAAAACACTGTATGCTCCTTCATCGTTATTCATCCACCTGTTGAATGAGTCACCAAAGACAAAAGGCTTCCACCTTTCTTCTGGTCCATCCGTTGCCCTCGGTTCAAGCATAGCCCTCTCTGTTACTTTCTTCAGGACCAACTCATCAACAATGACATTTGTTCCATATCTTCCGCTTTCATTAGACCTAGGCCTTGTTTGGTACCAGGTAGGGCCACAGATTCCTAGGCAAAAATCATTATCATTATTTTATAGCTGTAGAACTTATAATTATTATTCTTTTTCTTATTCTTTTTGTCAAATCATTTTTTTAATAGAGCTCATCGCAAAGGAGTAGTATATGTTGTAAAAGATATGCTAGATACTGTTTTCTTAGTCAGATGAATTATGATCACAATAAAAGTCTTTCTCACTGGAGATTTCTTGGTGCCAACAATTACAACAACAAAATTGCATATAACCAATTCGCCAAATTCACTGTGACAAAGCTCTTTCCAATCCAGTAAGCGTCGATTCAGATCTCTGACGACCTCGCGATCCTCGCCAAACTTTATCGCTTCGTCAACTTTAATTGAGGCCTGTCGAACATATGACAGCGCGGCA
>JANZLK020000286.1:743419-753427 GCA_026937615.2 Erythroxylum glaucum
TATATGAGTTATGCGTAAATCTAACATAAATAAATGGCTGAAATTTACTGGACACAATAAGACACCATAAAAATCAGACAGAAGATCTTCTATCCAGTAGATGACAGCAGACAACATGCAACACGACAGAGGAAGAGAGAAACATGCCAGGAGCTAAAATCGGCCTCCCGATGTCATCAAAACTTGGTGATATCTGCATCAAGTCTCTTCAAAGTGGAAGAGATAAGAGTTGCGCAGAATAACGAATATGAGAATGGGTGATGCGTTATTATGATGAACGTTACGCATGCATAGGACTGTAGTAAGCAAATTTGTATATTATAATATCTACAGTAATTAACTTGTCATATTATGATATATTATAATAGGTTGTTATATATGTGTCAATAGATCTTGATTTTACTATAACCAACTTGTCCTTATATACAATAGTGTAATAATGAAAGGAGCGGAGCCTTTTGCATTCATTTAATATACCTTTTGTCTTTATTCTATCTTGGTACCAGAGCTACTTTATCTCATGCCTAGACAAGATCTTCTGTTCAATTTTATAGTGTCTTATTGTATCTAGTGAATCTCAGCCATTTATTTCTACAGGACCCGCATTTATTTATACGAGATCCACGCAAGATTCACATAAATAAATGGCTGAGATTCACTAGACATAATAAAATACCATTAAATTGGACAGAAGATTTGGACCCTCTCACGCCATGGCACTCCCCATTAGTGTTAATCCTTATAAGTCAGTACCACTCATTAGCGGACTCAACCAGTGCTCTATCAAGTTGGGTAAAAGCAATTATCTACTATGGAAATCAATGATCCTACCAACAATCCGGGGCAATAAATTAGAAGACTACATCGATGGCACCAAAGCATGCCCAGCTCAACATCTTCCTGATGATACAGGAAAGGTTAACCCAGAAATTTGAGGAATGGATCACCAATAACCAACTTTTGTTTGGCTGGTTATATAACACTATGACAATAGATATAGCAACTCAGTTTCTTCATCGCCAGACATCTCACTAGCTCTGGAGCAATACTAAGAACCTGTTGGTGCACACACACGCCGAGGGTCAATACGCTCAAAGGCGAATTCTGACAGACTCGAAAAGGATCCATGAAAATGGATGAATATCTAATAAAAATGAAATCCATCTCGGATAACTTGGCACTGGCTGGAAACTTTGTTTCCACATCTAATTTGTGTACTCAAGTTTTAGCAGGATTGGATTTTGACTACAATGCTATTGTGGTTTAATTAACTGGAAAACCAGATCTAACATGAATTGACTTGCAGGCTTCTTTGCTTACTTTTGAGGGTCGTCTTGAGCAGCTTAACGCACTCAATAGCCTGCAAATTGGGTCCCCCAGTGCGAATGTTGCTAAAAAATTAGATTCACAACCACTTCTTACTAACCAAGGCCACAGAGGTGGAAAGGCTCCTCATCCAAGTCATCTCGTGGCGGTAGAAGAGGTCATGGCCAAGGGGGTCCATTTAATAAGCTAGTTTTTCAAGTATGTGGTAAGATGGGACACATTGCAATCAATTGCTTTTATCGTTTTGATCGATCCTACATAGGAACATCACCCTCTAAATTCAAGCAAGACTTCTCAGTGTTTGTAGCATCACCATCCACTGTTAAAGTTCAAAATTGGTATGATGATAGCGATGCCAACCATCATGTTACCAATGATCGAAGCCAACTACAGAATGCAGTAGAATATGATGGTAAGGAAAGTCTGGTTGTTGGAAATAGAAGACATCTTCTAATTAAATATATTGGGTCAAATGTGATATTATTAAAACAACCTGTAAAACTCAAAGAGATTTTGCATGTACCTCACATTGCTAAGAACTTGTGAAGTGTATATTGCTTAATAGTAGCAAACGATATTTTCATTGAATTTGGTGATTTTGTTTGCTTTGTAAAGGACAACAAGATAGGGGAAGTGTTGTTACAAGGGAAACTCCAGGATGGCCTCTACAAAATTGACTTACTGAAATATAAAGCAAGCATGGCACAAAAATAGGTAGACTCAAGTTCAACATTCCTAATCTTTGACAAGGAACAATGGCACAGAAAGCTTGGGCATCCATCCACTAAAACTTTAAATAAAATCTTACAATCATGCAATGTTAATGTTGAGAACAAACCAACTTTTTTCCTGTGAAGGCTGTCAGTATGGAAATTCCCATTTACTTCCTTTCAAATTGTTTGAGTCCCATGCCAAGCATCCTCTTGAGTTAATTCGTATAGATGTGTGGGGTCCTTCTCTAATTAACTCAATAAATGACTACAGATATTATATTCACTTCCTAGATGATTTTAGTATGTATACTTGGATTTTTCCCTTGAAAAGCAAAAGAGAAGTGGCTCATATTTTTTTTCACTTCAAAAATTTGGTTGAGAACTGGTTCAGTCGGATTCTGGTGAGGCTGGACACTGCCACTTGGATCCATGAGATTGGTTAATTTCGATTGAGAGATACCTACAAAATAGTAAAGGCACGTCGGGGGTTGATTTCTGGTAGGTCCCTCCGACGCTCAAGTTAGTCTTTTTGGGAGAGTTTTGGAGGCTAGCGAATAAAGAATAATAGGGTTCTTGAAAACCGTACCTTTCTCATGATGAGGTAATCAATTTATATCTGACAAATACCTGCTAGGTTTAGGTTTTTCTTTCAAGTGAGCAGCCGCCACACTTATGAATGGGTCGTCTATGTTTGGGCCTGGGCTTGGGCATAGCACGACCGACCCAACCATAAGCCCCATACTCCTCGAGTCTAACCAAGGAGAAGGGTCAAAGGAGTATATAAAGATCGTGCCGCTCGTCTGTAGGACAGCTTGTGATAGGCCCGATCGGTCGGACATCAATGCTTAGTGCACGACAACTTGTGTCAGGATTGGTCGGACATCAATACTTAGTGCATGTTAACTCGGGATAAGACCGACCGATCAAGGGTAGAGATAAAACTGATCGACTGAACGTAAGAATAAGATTGACCGATCGAATGTAGGCATAAGATCGACTAGTCGAAAGTAGGCGTCTAATCGAAGCGTGGGGTTTGATCATTACTTACAGCACGTATCCGCTGATGGGTTTTCAAAATTTGAAAATGAAACGTCTTTGTAACCGCCACACAGTTGTCACACTCGTCCTTTCAATTGCTGCGTCGTATAGCTGTCAAGGATCGTACATATCGTTTCAACTGCAGCGCCGCTCCGGATATCTGACAACCCTAATTCGTGCGGCTCAGATTTTGCCATGCGTTCAACTTCGATTGGTGCGTTCGTCCAGCATTCTGTTATAAATACTCGAGATTGACATACTTCTTCACTTTTTACGTGTTCGATTTTTCGATCCTTGTTTCCTCTCTTCTTCATCGTCATACAAATCCCAACTCAAGTCTCTAAACTAGGTACGTTCTTTTTCCTTTCCTTGCTCTGTAAGTTTGATTTTCAGTAATCATGTCGTCGACTAGCCCTAGAGAACTTAGACTTAGGGACAAAGCCACCTCCTCTTCCTTTTTCGACCGAGCACTGGGGGCTGGAGGTGTTTCACAGAGTGTTGGGCCGCTTGAGATAGCGGCGAAAGCAGTGGAGGCGCCGGAGTCAAGGGGGTGAAGCTCCGGATGCAGAGATAGATGAAGAAATCGCGGTGGATGATCGGATAGACGAGCGAGTTATTGAGAAATCGTCGTCTGACCAATCAACGATGACCGTAGGGGAGTGGAACCGATCGGTCCTCAGGAATAAAATCTCCTCATCCTGGGGACCCAGATTGGCCGTGAAGAATGAGCGAATTTACAACAGTGCAGGGGGCTATTTTGTTGTTTCAGACAGCTTCTTCTCAATTGGTGGTATGAGGCTTCCCTATGCCCCGATCATCGATGAAGTTTGCCATGTATATAAATTGTTGCCGGCCCAGATCCCCCCAAATGGTTGGAGGTTTATGAACGGTCTCGCCTTGTTATGCCATCACTTCGGGTGTTCTCCATCCCTCGATATTCTAAGGCTTTTCTTTAGGATGAACCAAAGGTCGCTCACCGGGAGTGGGATCCCCCACCTCCAGTACAGAGATGCGTGGTATCGCCCTGTTGGGATAGCTTCGTCGGTTAAGGCCTGGAGGACAAAGTACTTCTTCGTGAGGCCTCCAGAATCTTCTTTCGGGTCCAGGCCGTGGAGGTATCCCTTGTCCGAACAGTGGAACGATATTTCCAGTCTGTCCTTTACTGGAAAAGAGTCTGAAGTGATCGGTCAAATCAGGGCGCTCGGTCGGTATAACTTTGATCGGCTTGTTCTGGGGTATCGCGGAGGGATATTAGCCGATACATTTTTAATTAGTCCCTCGGCTCTGATTAACGGGCTAGAAGGAGAAACTGCCCCTTCTGGTTGACTTCTCATAGTTTAATCGCTTTATTTCTTATGAATATCAATTTCGATTTCTGAACTGCTTGTATACTCGTGCAAGCATGGCAAAACTCAAGGATTTCGGCGGATCTTCCAGCTCCCCTAAATCCCAAAGCCAACCCAAAAGGCCTAGATCTTCGAAGGTGAAGAAGCAGAGGAAGGAGGTAGAGGGCAGCGAAGACACCGCTAAGCCGACGATGCTGGACCCATCTACAGCATTGTTGGCCCTTCCATCTATTGAGGAACGACCTGACGAGTATGCGTCGTTACCGATCCAATTGGTGGTTGAAGGCCGAGCGAGCTCAAAGGAAGAGGAGGAACCACCACTCAAGAGAAAGAAGTCCACTCGGAATCCCGAACGATCGTCCTGCCGATCGAACAAGGGTAAGGGGAAACAGCAAGCGACCCGATTTGATAAGGGCAAGGGGAAAGAGCGAGTCTCTAGCGGTAGAAAATGGGTATCCACGATCAGCCTTGATGAGGCTGCATCGATTAGGGACGTCCAAGTCGCTCTGCATATTGCCCAGAAGGCTGTTCCTCCTGAGGATGAGAAATTTTTGGATACGCTGAACAATAAGGAGCTGGTGGCTAGTCTCGTCCGCGATTGTGCTAGGGATATGGCGTTCGCCTCCGCGGTGTATCAGCGTCTCGATCAGCTCGACGACGTAAACCGAATGATGGACCGGGAGATTCACGATCTCCTTGAGCAGGTCAACACTTTGAGAGCTGAGCTTTCAGAGACAAAGGAGGAGAAAGATGTTTTTCGGGCTCAGCTCTCTTCGCTGAAGGAGGAGAAGAGTGTATGGGAGGAAGAGAAGAGCATTTTGAGAGCTCAAATCGCGTCAGGGGAGGAGGAGAAAGGTAGAGTAGTTGCCTCCAGAGATGAGCTGGAAGGCAAGTGCCAAGCGTTGCGGAAGGAATTGTTCAAAGCCAACTCGAGAGCAAAATGGAGCAGGAGCTCCAGCGGAAGTTCCTCCACGACTGCCACGAAGCAGTGGTGGATAAGGTAAGGGCTGAGAACCGACTATTTGAGCTGCAATGCTCTGTCAAGGAGCAAAGGATTGATGCCATCAAGCGATGGAAGAAGCGGTACTTGCACGGTGAGTGCAATAAGTACGCTTGCTATCTGGCTCTTTCCATCTTGAAGAATTGTTATGGCGTGCTCGTCCCTGATGGAGATGGGTCGGATGTTCCTTTGTTTGAGGACTTTGCCAAGCCAATACTTCCGATAGGGCTCGGCCTTTCGTTTGAGAAGTTGAGGGAGATTGTTGAGAAAGAGGCGGAGGCATTACCGGATGAGATGCTGGACCTCAGTTCAGAAGATGAAGAAGAGCAAGCTCACGGGAATGTCTCTCCAATTGCTCCCTCGGACCCCGCTCCTATCTCGACTGCTCCGCCGACCTCCGAGACTTCTCCTACCGCCCAGGCTGTTCATACTTCTCCTTCCACTGATTTCTAAAGCTCACCTGGTCGGACTTGTGACCAGGACAAATGCACAAAGAAATGAAATTCTTGTTTTTGTCCTCCATTATTTCGATATATCATGTTTCCATGTTTGTCTTCTTTATTATCGATTGATAGTAAGGTTTGATAGAATCGCTCATAGCCGAATGACATTGAGGCCGAGCGATGTCGAGGCCAAGCGATCCAAGATTTTAGTTCTTGGCATCGCCTGGTTCCAAGATCCCGTCTTGGCAACCTGGCCGAACGATGTAGTGGCCGAGCAATGTCCAGGCCGAGCGATCCAAGATTTTAGTTCTTGGCATCACCTGGTTCCAAGATCCCGTCTTGGCAACCTGGCCGAACGATGTAGTGACCCAACGATGTCGAGGCCGAGCGATCCAAGATTTTAGTTCTTGGCATCACCTGGTTCCAAGATCCCGTCTTGGCAACCTAGCCGAACGATGTAGTGGCCGAGCGATGTCGAGGTCGAACAATCCAAGATTTTAGTTCTTGGCATAGCTTGGTTCCAAGATCCCGTCTTGGCAACCTGGCCGAACGATGTAGTAGCTGAGCGATGTCGAGGTCGAGCTATCCAAGATTTTAGCTCTTGGCATCGCCTAGTTCCAAGATCCCGTGTTGGCAACCTGGCCGAACGGTGTCGATGGCGATCAGTTGGTGGAATTTTCTCTTCTTGCCAAATTTAATAAGATTTTTCTAACCAAGAAATCTGAAACCCCTTTATTGACGATGACAAGGGCATGGGCCGTTAACAAACCTGACTGACAGGGCCAGGAAAAAGGTACCCACAAGTTGTGTACAATAAACAATAATAAAAAAAGAAATAAGAACTAAAATCAAGCTTATATATCGGTAGAACGTCCTCAAGTTTTGAGAATTCCAGGGCCTCGGTAGAATCTTCCCGTTCGAATCGCGCAGAATATAAGAGCCGTGCCCGGTTTGTTTGGCCACTTGGTAGGGTTCTTCCCATGTCTGACCGAGCTTCCCAGGATGCTTTCCAGCCGCGTCGGCCTTTCGCAGAACGTACCCATCGACCTTTATGTCGCTCGGCTTGACCCTTCTATTGTAGAATTTCGTTGCTTTTTGCTTGACGGCTTCTGAACAAGCGGCTGCCCTATCTCTATCTTCACTGAGAAGTACTAGTTCTGCCTTGTGGGCTTCGTCATTCCTTTCTTCTTCGTAACCAGAAACTCGTTGGTTGTGCAGTACCACTTCCACTGGGACTAAGGCCTCTGCCCCGAAAGTCATTCTGAACGGTGTCTCACCAGTGGCCCCATTTGGGGTCGTTCTGTACGCCCACAACACTTCATCTACTTCGTCCACCCAGGTCTTGCGTCTGTCTAAACACTTCTTGAGAGCACTCATTATCTTCTTGTTAGTATTCTCCGCTAGACCATTACTTTGAGGATGGGCTACTGAAGTTAACTGGAACCTTATCTTCAGCCGTTCACAGAAGTCTCTGAACTTGTCGTTGTCAAACTGCCGACCGTTGTCTGTAACCAAAACCATGGGCATCCCAAACGGCTCAGTATATTCTTGCATACGAAGTTTTCAATCTTCTGCTCAGTGATAGTGGCGACCGCTTCCACTTCTACCCATTTAGTGAAGTATTCGACCGCCACTATCAGAAACTTCTTCTGCCCCGAACCAAGAGAAAAAGGTCCTAGTATGTCCATTCCCCATTGAGCAAAGGGAATGGGATGGCTCACAATTTTCAGCTGCTCGGTCGGCTGGTGAGATGAGTTGCTGTTCTTTTGGCAGGCCTCGCACCGGTTAACTTTCTCTTGACAATCCTTCCTCATTGTTGGCCAGTAATAACCCTGTCTGATCAATCTATGAGCCAATATTCTGCCTCCTAAGTGATTTCCGCACATTCCTTCGTGGACTTCAGCCATTGCCTGCTCTGCCTCTTCTTCGCTCAAGCATCGTAGTAGTGGCTAGTCATAAGATCGCTTGTACAAGGTGCCATTAACGATCGCATATTTGGCCGCCTTTACCCTTAGTTTCTTGGCCTCCAAGGTTTCTTCCGGCTGTGTTCCCTCGAGGAGGTACTGTCTGATTGGTTCCATCCAACTTGATTGCTCGGCGTTTGTGTCAAGGACTTCATTGGCTTTCTGAATGCTAGGCCAGTTTAGCCATTCGACCAAAACGTTATTTTTTGCATCTTAGTCGGAAGCCATTTTGGAAAGCGCATCTGCCTTAGCATTTTGAGCCCGTTCTATCCTGCTGACCGAGTATTGCTTGAAATTACTCAACTCCTGCTTTACCAATTCCAGTACTTGATCATGCTGCTCCCCTTAGCCTCATACTGCCAAGTGACTTGACCAACTACTATTTGGCTATCGCTGTGCACCTTCAGATGCTTTACCCCCATCTCCCTTGCCAATTAGAGGCCGGCTATCAGAGCCTCGTATTCTGTTTCGTTATTGAAAGTTCTAAATTC
Source organism: Erythroxylum glaucum (assembly GCA_026937615.2). Taxonomy (NCBI): domain Eukaryota; kingdom Viridiplantae; phylum Streptophyta; class Magnoliopsida; order Malpighiales; family Erythroxylaceae; genus Erythroxylum; species Erythroxylum glaucum. The sequence goes on from JANZLK020000286.1 coordinate 751,741, forward strand.
TAACTGAAGAGCATATTCTACCTTTTCTTCCCAGTGCGGGCTGATCAATACCTCTCCTGCTCCGCTTCCCTCAGCGTTGGACAACCCATCAACAAATAGGCTCCAGGCAAGGCATTGCTCGCCCTGCGAGTCAAGTTGACTCATTTCTGCAACGAAATCCGCCAACACTTGGGCCTTGATCATCCTCCGGGGCTTATATTGTATATCGAACTCCCCTAGCTCTACTGCCCATTTTATTAATCGCCCTGAGGTCTCAGGCTTTTGGAGGCACTGCCTGAGGGGTTGGTCGGTCTATACCTCGATGGTATGACTCTGGAAGTAGGGCCTTAGTTTCCGTGCCACAGTTATCAAGGAAAGAGCCAACTTTTCAATGGGTGCATACCGCGCTTCTGGTCCATTCAGCACTTTGCTGACATAGTAGATTGGGAATTGTTCACTACCGTCCGATCGAACAAGAACTGCACTGATCGCCCCCTCTGTGACTGCCAAATAAAGAATCAGATTCTCCCCCTCAACTGGGCTCTACAAGATAGGTGGATTGGTCAGATACTGCTTCAAGTGTTGGAATGCTTTTTTGCACTCATCCAGCCATTGGAACTGGGTCACATCTGCCTTCCTCAAAATTTTGAAGAAAGGGAGGCACTTGTCCCCCATCCTAGAGACGAATCTGCTCAAAGAAACTATCCGCCCGGTCAATATCTATACATCCTTCAAGCATCGCGGTGAGGGCATTTGGATGATAGCTTCGATCTTTTCTGGATTAGCTTCGATCCCCCAATGAGTAATCATAAATTCCAAGAACTTTCCAGATGCTACACCAAAGACACACTTTTTGGGATTCAACTTCATTTGGAACTTATTAAGGGTTAGGAAGACTTCTATGAGATTTTCCCAATGTTCGACAACTGTCTTGCTTTTAACCACCATGTCGTCCATATAAGCCTCAACTGTTTTGCCGATCTACTTCTTAAAAACTTCCATAACGAGTAGCTGATAAGTAGCTCCTGCATTTTTCAAACCGAATGGCATCACTTGGTAACAATACGTGCCTTGGTCAGTTATAAAAGCCGTTTTTTCTTCATCTTCGAGGCTCATTTTTATTTGATGATAACCAAAGAAGGCATCCAGAAAGCTGAGGAGCTCATGCCCTGATGTAGAGGCTACCAGCTAATCGATTTTGGGTAGGGAAACTGTCATTTGGGCAAGCTTTGTTCAAGTTGGTGAAATCGATGCACATTCTCCACTTTTCATTTTTCTTCTTCACGAGTACCACGTTAGCTAACCATTCGGGGTATTTGACTTCCCGAATGAACCCAGCGTCAAGTAGTTCCTCTAGTTCTTTCTCGATCACCCCTTGCCGCTCCTTGCTATGCCACTGCTTCTTCTGTCTGACCGGCCGACAATCTTTTTGAATACCCAGGGAATGGGATGTTACTGCTCGAGAGATTTCGGGCTTGTCGCTCGGTATCCAAGCAAAGATCGATCTGTTCTCTACCAGGCAATTTGTGATTGCTGTGGCCAACCCTTTTTTGAGTTCGGAGCCCAAATTTGTGAACTTGGATCGGTCTTCTTCGTCTAGTATGACCTGCTGCATTTCTTCCGCAGGGTTCATCCTGTCGGTTTCTTCATCTACTCTTACATCACGAGAACTTGCCAAAACTACCGCTCCCTCAAGGGTACTTGTTTC
>JANZLK020000287.1:451-18862 GCA_026937615.2 Erythroxylum glaucum
TCTAAACTATAAGAGCAATATAAACTATGAAGATAGATATTATTCATAGCAGACTTTTATACAATATATATGCAGATACAAGCTATAGAGATAATGTAACTGTTTACAGTAGATAGAGATTACAATAGATGAGATCGTTATCAAGCTTATCAAGTATGAGATAATAGATATCCTTATCACCCTCCCACAAGTTGACTATGGGGTGAAACAACAGACAACTTGTCCCGCAAATGAAGAAAGCCAGTTTTGGGCAAAGGTTTCGTGAATCCATCAACAAGTTGATCTGTAGTAGATATGTAGTGTACTAGTAGTTCGTTCTGAGCACATTTATCACACACAAAGTGAAAATCAATCTTCAAATGCTTGGAATGGGAGTATAAAATTGGTGTAGTAGTTAAATATGTGGCACTAAGATTCTCACAAAAAAGTAATGGAGGTTGTGAACAAGATTGCCTAATTTCATGGAGTAGAGATTGCAACCACTAAAGTTCTTAGACAGCAGGCAAGAGCTCGATACTTACCTTCTGTGAAGGATCGTGCCACTGTGCGTTGCTTTTTGGAGGACCAGGAAATCAGATTACATCCCATAAATAGAGCATAGCCACCAGTTGATTTTCTGTCATCAATGGAGCCAGCCTAATCACTGTCACTGTAGGCAAAAGGCTAAGTTGAGGAGGACTTCTTGATAAGTAAGTCATGAGCAGAAGTGGCCTTTAAATAACGTAAAATACATTTAACGGCCTGTCAATGTTGATCTCGAGGATCGTGCATAAATTATGAAGCCTTACTAACAGAAAAAGGAGATAACAGGTCCTGTTAAAGACAAATATTGAAGACCACCAAGGATTGATCTATATAGTGTTAGATCTTGAACGGATTCCATGGAGGATCGTGACATTGTGCGTTGCTTCTTGGAGGACCAGGAAATCAGATTACATCCCACAAATAGAGCATAGACACCAGTTGATTTTCTGTCATCAATGGAGCCAGCCCAATCACTGTCATTGTAGGCAAAAGGCTGAGTTGAGGAGGACTTCTTGATAAGTAAGCCATGAACAGAAGTGGCCTTTAAATAACATAAAATACATTTAACGGCCTGCCAATGTTGATCTTGAGGATCATGCATGAATTATGAAGCCTTACTAACAAAAAAGGAAATATTGTATTGTCAAAGACAAATATTGAAGACCACCAATGATTGATCTATACAGTGTTGGATCTTGAACGGAAGTACCAGAAAAAGCTAAAAGTTTAAGGGTGGTGCAAGCAGGTATTGACATAGTGTTGGCATCCTGCATATGAGCTTTTTGTAAGAGATCATGAATCTACTTTCGTTGTGTTAATAGTAGGCCCGCAGACGTCCACTTAGCTTCAACTCCAAGAAAATATGAGAGGTTACATCATAACAGTTCTAGCAAAACACTTATATGTATATATACATATCAGAACACTATGCTAACAAGGACTTATTTATAAGGCCCATCTGTTCAACATGACCAATAAATGTTTTTGGTAGTAAACCTTTAGTTAACAGATCCGTTATCATAAGATCGGTACCGATATGCTTAATTGACACTTTATGTTTTTGCATTTCTTCTTTCACAGACAAATACTTCAAATTCATTTGTTTCGTACCCTTTGAATATTTGTCATTCTTAGAGAAGAAAACGGCTGTGGAATTATTACAATAAATTCTTAACAGTCTAGTAATACTGCCGACAATACCAAGACCTAAGATAAAGTTCTACAACCATAATTCATGAACCATGGCCTTAAAACACACCATAAATTCAGCCTCTATAGTGGAAGTAGCAATGACAGACTGTTTTTCACTTTTTCATGAAACTGCTCCTCCAGCTAATAGGAACCTATAATTGAATATAGATTTTCGTGAATCTACACAACCGGTATAGTCTGAATTCGAGTAACCTATTACTTCGAGATGGGTTGATTTTCTATATGTGAGCATCTAGTCCTTTGTGCCTTATAAATATCTAAGAATTTTCTTTGTAGCTGTCCAGTGGTCCATTCCAGGATTGCTTTGATATCGACCTAGCACTTCGACATCAAAAAATATATTTGGCTGAATGCATGTTTGAGTATACGTTAAGCTCCCAACTATTGACGCATAAGGAATAGACTCCATTTCTTTACGTTCCAAATCGTTTTGTGGATATTGCATTTGATTAAATTTGTCCCCTTTCTGAATTGAAACTATCCTTATTGAGCATTTTTCTATTTGAAATCTTTCTAATACTTTCTCGATATAATCTTTCTGAGACAATCCTAACAATCTTTGTGATCTATCACAGAATAATTATGTTCCTATCATATATGATGTCTCACCCATATCTTTCATTTCGAAATTATTATAAAGAAAATTCTTTACATCATGTAACAAAACCATATTATTAGCAGCAAGAATGATATCATCAACATAGAGGACTAATATAATGAACTTGCTCCCACTAACCTTTATGTAGATACATCAATCAATGGTGCTTTCTATAAAATCATAAGATGTAATGATATCATTAAACTTAAGATACCATTGTCGGGAAGCTTGCTTCAATCATTATATTGACTTCTTTCATTTATACATTAATCGTTCCTTTCTTGTGGTTACGAAACCTTCCAGTTGATCCACATATACTTCTTCTTCCAAGTCACTATTTAGAAAAGTGTCTTTACATCCATTTGGCGAAGCTCTAAATCATAATAAGCCACCAGGGACATAATAATTCTTAAAGAGTCCTTTGAAACTAGAGAGAAGGTCTCTTTATAGTCAATACCATCCTTTTGAGTATAACCTTTGGAAACAAGTTTGGCTTTATACCTTTTAATGTTGCCTTGTGAGTCACATTTGGTCTTAAAGACCCATTTACAACCAACTTGCTTTGCATCTTTCGGCAACTTAACTAAGTCCCAGATATTGTTTTCATCCATTGATTTCAACTCTTCTTTCATAGCATTGAATAATTTGTCAAAATTGCTACATTATATGGCTTATTTAAACGAGACTGGATACTGATCAATGCTCAAGTCACATTCATGTTCAAGTGAGTAAACTTTATAGTCACCCAAAATAGTTGGTCTTCTCTACCTTACACACCTTTGTAATGATACTTCTTGTGACATCACTTGATCATTTGTAACTTGAACATCATTAGCTGGTTCTTCATTAATATGTTCAATTTGTAGAATTGGAACATTAATTTGTTATTATGGTATATTGCTTATTCGTGAGGCAACAAGAGGAATAACAATCGGTGGGATCACATTTGATGTAGTAGATTCTACATGACTCTCGTGAAATTCCACTTTTTAAGGTTCTCCACTCCCACTGATTAGACCATTCTCAATGAACTAAGCATTAACAGACTTAACTATTCTCATACTTAATTAGGACAATAAAATCTATACCCCTTTGATTTTTCGAGATAGTCGATGAAATAACCACTAACGGTTCTTGCATCAAGCTTCTTTTAATGTAAATTATACAACCTTACTTCTGCCAGACAACCCCAAATGTGAAGGTGTCATAAACTAGGTTTTCTTCATGTCTACAGTTCATAAGGTGTCTTATGGCATCACTTGATCATTTGTAACTTGAACATCATTAGCTGGTTCTTCATTAATATGTTCAATTTGTGGAATTGGAACATTAATTTATTGTTCCGGTATATTTCTTATCCGTGATGCAACAAGAGAAATAATAACCGGTGGGATCATATTTGTTGTAGTAGATTCTACTCGACTTGGAGTAGTTTCTACTTGACTCTCGTGAATATCGACTTTTTACGATTCTCCACTCCCACTGATTAGACCATTCTCAATGAACTGAGCGTTATCAGACTTAATTATTCTAGTACTATGATTAGGACAATAAAATCTATACCCCTTCGATTTTTCAAAATAGCTGATGAAATAACCACTAACGGTTCTCGTATTAAGCTTCTTTTCATGTGGATTATATAGTCTTACTTTTTTCGAACAACCCCAAATGTGAAGATGTCATAAAATAAGTTTCCTTCCTGTCTACAATACATAAGGTGTCTTAGAAACTACCTTACTAGGAATCCTATTTGTTAAATCAAAATGACTTTACATAAATGATTTTGATAAAGAACAAATAACAGACGAAGATAGAAAAACAGACGGAGATTCAAAAGCAGACGATAGAAGAAAAGCAAACGGAAGATTGAAAAACAGACGGAGATTGAAAAATAGACGGAGATTGAAAAGCAGACGAAGATTGAAAAACAGACGTTGAAAAACAGACGATGAAAAGCAGACGTTGAAAAGCAGACGATGAAAAGCAGACGGAAGCAAATCACGTCTGAATCAAGAATCAGTTTGAGTTAGTTACAGAACTCAACTGAATAACCGTTTCTTTCAAGATTCAAGAAGCAAGATTCAAGAAACAAGATTCAAGAAGCAGTTGAAGATGAAGGCTATAAATATGAGTCGAAGTCGAAGATTGCAAAGTTAGAGACATATACTTTACATGAACATACGCGCACGCAACATTTGTTTCAAAGCTTACTTCAGAGTTTATTGTGCAAATAGCTAGAGCTGTCTTACTGTAACAAAGCTCGAAACATCTTTTTGTAAGAAAGTAGTACAGATAGCCTGCAGAGGTTAAGAGCAAAAGAATACTGACTGTAAAGAGAACTGAAGAGGCTCAGAGGAAAATAATACTTGTAAAATTGTTGAGAGATAGTGAAATCTTAGAAAGAAATCTGAGGATTAGACGTAGCCCACGGTTTGGGGTGAACCAGTATAAAAATTACTGTGTCAACTTCTCACTCCTTTATCTCTCTTATCGTTTAAAGTTTTGATTTTACTTAGTTTTCAATCAAGTTTTCGAAGAATACGATTAATTTTGATTTGCAGTAGTTCTTATGAAGAGAACAAGTTTTTTTCTTTTGACAAAACATTTTTGAAGGTTTTTCAAAAAGGGGAATATACAATTCAACCCCCTTCTTGTGCAGTTATACATTATATAATAAGCATTGTAATAACGTATGATTCACTTTAATTGGTATCAGAGCCTGGTGTCCAAGGATCACTGTAACAAAGTGTGGATCAAAGATTATGGCGGAATCACATACATACATTGAAGAAGGTGCCTCAGTCACTAGAGCTCCAGCATTCAATGGAGAAGACTATCATTACTGGAAAGATAGGATGCGGCTATTTATAGAATCTACTCATGTTGACCTTTGGGACGTGATAGAGAATGGACTATATACACCAGTAGATTAAGATGGAAATCCTATTCCACGGATTAGATGGACGACTGATCAAAAGGCGAGATTTCAACTAAACTCTAAGGCGAAATTTTTCTTGAGTTATGCCCTAAGCAGAAGTGAGTACGACAAAGTCCACGGATGCGATACTGCGAAGGAGATGTGGGACACGTTGTCCATCGCTCATGAAGGCACAAACCAAGTCAAAGAATCCAAGATAAGCATTCTTGTGCACCAATACGAGCTTTTCAAGATGAAAGATGAAGAATCTATTGATCAAATGTTTGGAAGATTCCAAACAATCATCAATGGATTGAAAGCTCTCGGAAGAACTTACGATAACCAAGATCACGTACGTAAGATCTTAAGAAGTCTTCCAAAGAGGTGGAGACCAAAAGTTACTGCGGTGCAGGAAGCTAAGGATTTGAGCGTGTTAAAGCTTGACGAGTTGCTTGGATCGCTGAAGATTCATGAAGTTGAGCTCGATGCTGAAGACAAGCCCAAACGGGACAAGTCAATAGCACTGAAGGCCGGACAGAAGAATCACAAGACTCAAAGGAGGAGAAAGTCATCAAAAGCATTAAAGATTGAAGAATCAAAGAATGATGACTCCAGCGAATCAGAACAAGAGTCAAGTGATGAAGATGACGAGTTATCTTTCATTTCCAGGAAGATCAGACGGATGTGGAAGAAGAAGTCCAAAGGAAGTCAGTTCTTCAAGAAGAACGGCAAAGATGATGGAAAAGTAGAAAAGACATCCATCATATGCTACGAGTGTAATCAACCTGGACATTACAAGTCCGAATGTCCTACTCTAAAGAAGAAACCAAAGAAGAGTAGAGAAGGCAAGAAAAGCATGATGGCAACTTGGGAGGATCTAGATTCCTCAGAATCAGATACAAGCTCCGAGACATCAGAGCATGCAAACATTTGCCTAGTAGCCGAGGAAGAAAGTGATGAGGAGGTAACTTCTGAATACGATGACTTGCATAATGCATATTCAGAACTACTAGAAGATTCTCATGCTATTCTAAAACAGTACAAACTGTTAAAGAAAAAGTATGTAGAAAATCTTAAACATACAGAAGAAATAGAGAGAGAAAATATCTGCTTGAAAAAGCAAATAGAGGAGAATAAGAAAAAGAAAGTTGTAGATAGATCTGAAGAGATCAATCAGCTGAAGCTTAGGATTAAGAGCCTTTCAGCTGATTTAGCTACCTTCACTGAGAGTACAAAGAAAATGAATGAGATGCTAGGAAAATGTAGACATCCGAGTGATAAAACCGGATTAGGGTTTACAGGTAATAAATCTCATTATGATAGAAAGCCTCTTTCTCAAAATAAAAGGTATTACCAAACACGTGGTCATCAACAATAGGACTCGGACGGTAATTAAACGGGACAGCAGGGTCAAATTCTCACATGGACCCCACGTAACGACGCAGTGAACATAAAACGACAGGACCCAACATTTATTGATTTAACGTCACCAACCCCGTTGGGTAAATAGTAAATACATTAAAGAATAGATCAAATCCCAAAAACAAATCCTAGGGTTTGACTTTACTTTGGGGAATTTCCATGATCAAAAAAGTCGCGTGAAACTCACAGGGGCTGTGGGAAGCTCTCTGTCTCTGTCTGTTTCACTCTCGTTTTCACTCTGCGTGGATCAACCTGCGTTGGCCGTAAAAATCGTATCTTTTTTAATTTCTGGGTTATTTTTTTGGGGAATTGTGGGAGGATGAGATAATGGACAAAATAAAATCAAAAGCCTAGAGAGAGAAGATGGGTATATATAGATATATATAGAGAGAGAGAGTGTGTGTGTAAAGCTGTGAGCTTGGTTGGTTTGGACGTTGGGGATCGGAGGGTAAAATAGGGGTTTTGTCGATATTTTGGAGGCACTTTTGGCCTTTTCATCTGTATCTTCTCCATTTCAAGGCTTTGATCCTTTTTTTTTTACCCTTTTCTTGGAATTTGGGTTTTTCCCCCCTTTTTCTTGTGTTAAATTTGCATGCAATCTGGTGGTGGTGGGCCCAGCCGGGTAGGGCCGGCCGGCCGGGCAGCGTCGACGTCGGCAGCTGCGTCGCCGTCATCGTCGTCCTCCGCCGTATCGACGCCGCAGTTAGGTTTTGATTCAGTACAGCAGCAGCAGCCGCAGCAACAACAGCAATTAGGGGCTAGGCAGGTAAATTTAGGCTGGTTTGGCATTCGGAGGTTTTACAGATTTATGACACTTTTGTAATCAAGGAGAAGTGTAATGTGTGATTAGTAGGAAGTGATTAGTGAATTCGGCAATTAATGCGAGTGATTTCTTGGGTTATTTTGTATAGAATATTGTATGATCTTGAAAATGCTTTTGGCGTTCTGGGTGGTGCAAACTAGGCATAGTTGTAAGATGGGAATTTGGTAAGAGATGTGTTAGTTGTAATTGGGCATCAGCATACTTCGCTTCACTTTACTGATGAGAGAAAGCTTTAATTGTGTGGCAACCATGTGGGGTCTGCTTGGAAAATTCCCATTCCTCAACTGCGGCTGAATTTTCATGTTTTATTTTCTTTTAATTATATTGGGGTGAATCTTGGGTTATCCATATTTGTCAAAATTATGACTGTTTTTGTTTGTTTCCTATGTGCTTGTATTTTTCTGACTTCCGTTAGCTAACTTATTTTGTTAACTCCTTTTTGTCTTTCTCACTCCCGCTCTTTCTCTCTGGGCAGCAATTTGGGGCTTTAAATGAATTCTATACCCTTTGTAAAACGGAGCTTACACAAATCGGATACCTTCACTTTGTTTCTTTTCTTTCATGAAGATTCTGAGCCATGAACATAGTTTAGGGCTTAGCTGGTTGGTTAAATATGTTCTCTGAGTTATCTTTGTCGCTGATGAGTTACACCATGGTACCTGCTAAGTTGTAGAGTTGTTTAAGGGCTTTTTGGCGTTGAAACTGATAGTCAAAAATACTTATTTGCTTTTAAATGATTGAACAGTTTCTCCGTTTTACAACAATAATCTTTTCATGCAGGCATTACAACAGCAACTACTACTGAGAAAACCAGAAGGAAATGAAGCTCTTCTAGCTTATCAAGCTGGTGTTTTTCAAGGGTTTATGGGAGGAAACAATTTTGCCTCATCCCCAGGTTCAATGCAAATTCCTCAACAGTCAAGAAAATTTTTTGATCTATCTCAACAACATGGAGCCTCCCAGGAAGGGCAGAGTAGAAGTCAGGGTATGGAACAACAAATGCTCAGTCCAGTTCAGCAGGCTTATCTCCAATTTGCTTTCCAGGCTGCTCAACAGAAGTCTGCTTTGGCCATGCAATCGCAGCAGCAAGCTAAGATGGGATTAGTAGGCCCATCAGCTGGCAAGGATCAGGATATACGAATGGGAAATTTGAAGATGCAGGAACTTGTGTCCATGCAGGCCAATTCTCATTGTCAGACATCATCATCCAAAGTTTCCTCTGAACATATTTCTCGTGCAGAAAAGAATATGGAGCATGCACAACCAATAACCTCCGAACACAGGCATGAGCAAATTCCGGCAGCCCAGCAAACAGGTGTTGGACAGTTAATGCCTGCAAATATTGCAAGACCTATGCAGCCACCGCACGGTCAGCAAAGTGTGCAAAACATCACCAATAACCAGCTTGCAGCAGCCGCACAGCTGCATGCCATGCAAGCATGGGCACTCGAGCGCAATATTGATCTTTCACAACCTGCAAATGCCAATATGATGGCACAGCTCATTCCACTCATGCAGTCTAGGATGGCTGCCCAGCTGAAGCCAAATGAAATTAATACAGGAGTACAATCATCACCTATCCCTGCTTCAAATCAGCAAGTTGCTTCTACACCTGTTGCAAATGAGAATTCTCCACATGCTAATTTATCTAATGATGTATCTGGACAATCTAGTTCTGTGAAAGGTAGGCAGATTGCACCACCTGGGCCTTTTGGCGCAGCACCAAATGCGGGGATAGCGAACAACTCCAACGTCCTTGCAATGCAGCAGCATGGTTTTCACAATAGAGAGTCTCAAGCACCTACTAGGCAGGCAGTTATGCATGGGAATGGAATGCCTCCTATGCACCCTCCTCAGTCATCTTCAAACGTGACCCAAGGTGTAGATCAGATTTTATCTGCAAATAATGCAAGTAGCAGCAATGATACTTTGTCAACCCAACATTTTAAACCGGCAAGTTGGTCTTCTGCACAGTGTACTGTTCCTAATGATGGAGGTTCGGGCAATCAATTCCCATCAACGGGTGCACCAGTTGCACAGATGTTAAAACAACATGTTGGTTTCACCAAACAACAGTTGCATGTTCTTAAAGCGCAAATACTGGCATTTAGGCGACTAAAGGTTCGTTGATTTGTTGCTCTCTTGCACTTAATTTTTTACAATACTTTTTCCTAGTGTTTTTCCAGTCACTAAAGAAGAGGCTGATGAAATGTTGTTGATTTTTGACAGAAAGGAGAATGTACTCTTCCTCAAGAACTTCTTCAGTCTATTGCTCCTCCACCTCTTGAATTGCAACTGCAGCAACATTTTGTTTCTGCAGGAGGAAGTAATCAAGACAGATCCCACAGGAAGGTTGCAGAAAACCAAGCGAGGCATTTGGAGTCCAGTGAGGAGGCACAGGCCATGCCATCTATAAATGAACAGGATTCTTCAAAAGAAGAAGCTTTTGTAGGAGATGAGAAACCAATCTCAAAAATTCAAATGTTAGGTGCCCCCGCCACAACAAAGGAAGCTACATGCCAGGTTGCTACTGGTAGAGAAGAGCAACAAGGTGTTACATTTTCTGTTAATTCAGACCGAGATGTTGAGCGTGGTCTTCAAAAAATTCCTGTAAGAAATGATCTTGCAAATGATAGGGGGAAAGCTGTTGTATCACAGTTTCCTATTTCTGATGCATCGCAAGCTAAGAAACCTGCACAAGCTGGCATTACATCTCAGCAGAAAGATGGCTCTGGCAGGAAATATCACGGCCCTCTGTTTGATTTTCCTTTTTTTACCAGGAAGCATGACTCTGTTGGATCAGCAGGCGTAGTTAACACCAACAATAATCTAACATTGGCATATGATGTCAAAGATCTTCTGTACGAGGAAGGCCTGGAAGTGCTTAGTAAGAAGCGTTCCAAAAATCTGCAGAAAATAAATGATTTGTTGGCTGTTAATTTGGAGAGGAAAAGGATTCGTCCAGATCTAGTGTTGCGGTTACAAATTGAAGAAAAGAAGCTCAGACTTTTAGATTTGCAAGCTCGCTTGAGAGATGAAGTGGATCAACAGCAAAAGGAAATAATGGCTATGCCTGACAGACCTTATCGGAAGTTTGTTAGGCTCTGTGAGCGTCAACGTATGGAGCTGGCTAGACAGGTGCAGGCATCTCAAAAAGCTTTGAGAGATAAGCAACTGAAATCGATCTTCCAGTGGCGTAAGAAACTTCTGGAGGCTCACTGGGCTATCCGTGATGCACGTACTGCACGCAACAGAGGAGTCGCCAAATACCATGAGAGAATGTTAAGGGAATTCTCAAAAAGGAAAGATGATGATCGAAATAAACGGATGGAGGCTTTGAAGAACAATGATGTTGAAAGGTACCGAGAAATGTTACTGGAGCAGCAGACTAGCATTGTCGGTGATGCTGCTGAGAGGTATGTTGTCCTGTCATCGTTCTTGACTCAAACGGAAGAATATCTTCATAAGCTGGGAAGTAAGATAACATCTGCAAAGAATCAGCAAGAAGTGGAGGAGGCAGCAAATGCTGCTGCAGCAGCTGCACGACTTCAGGCATGCTTTGAAATTTCCATCTCTGTCTTGCTTGCTATCATACACATACACATTTTCACATGTGGTGTGAACTGCTTACCTTTTTTTTAAATGTTTAATTAATTCTTTCTTAGTGAAAGAACTAAGAGATCCCGCTGGTAATTCAATAGTTTTACCTGTTCTCTCTCAAGGCCTTGTTTGTTTGGTGTGTATTGAAGTTTCTAATCAGTTTTATTTTTTGTTGGCCAAAGGGCCTATCAGAAGAAGAAGTGAGGATTGCAGCAGCTTGTGCTGGGGAGGAAGTAATGATAAGGAACCGGTTTATAGAAATGAATGCACCCAAGGATGGTTCCTCCGTCAACAAGTAAGTTATCTGTTTGATAACATGTTTCGCTTTTCAATTCTTTCCCTTGCATTTGGAAGTGGATGCAACAATTATGTTTGACTAGGAAGGATGTTGATGTGGAAATCTCTGCAGTATATTATGTGATTCATGAATATGTATTGTGGACAACGAATGTTCAATTGTCAGTTGAGAATCCACATGCTTTTACCAGTAAAAGGTGATACTTGAGTGTCCTAACATTCACATTTCCTTTTTATTTTTATTCCATGTGTCTCCACAGATATTACAGCCTTGCTCATGCTGTGAATGAAAGGGTCGTAAGGCAGCCATCAATGTTACGGGCAGGAACTTTGCGAGACTATCAGCTTGTAGGTTGCTAATGTTTAGAATATTTGAATTGTTTATTTGTTTTGTTTTTCAGTACTATCTCATTGCACCTTGGTTTTGAGCTACTTCTGTGTCTTTGTTCGTCTCCTTCAGGTTGGATTGCAGTGGATGCTTTCTTTATATAATAATAAGTTGAATGGAATCCTGGCTGATGAAATGGGCCTTGGGAAGACTGTACAGGTGATTGCCTGTTGGCTTGAGTTTTAAGAACAGCTCTTTTCACCACGTACAAACTAAAGAATTGTTCCCATAAAACACTTATAATAATGTTGTTGGTTATCACTGGATATATGAATCCTGAATTGCTTTGTCCGTCTGGACGTGTATATGAGTAGCAAGAAAGATTCAAATCTTTGCACCAATTGTCTTGATGTGTTTGCTTTATTTGTCGAACAGGTGATGGCGTTGATTGCTTATCTGATGGAATTTAAAGGAAATTATGGACCACATCTTATAATTGTTCCTAATGCTGTTTTAGTGAATTGGAAGGTTAGTCAATTATGACCACAAATTGCTCACATTTTGGTGTTGCTGTATCTAATGTGTTAATGCTGCAGAGTGAGTTCCTCAACTGGCTGCCATCTGTGTCTTGCATCTTCTATGTGGGTGGAAAGGATCAGCGATCAAAATTATTTTCTCAAGTAAGATGAAATCTTTAGTTATTTGATCGCTGAGTTTCTTAAGACTTGCTAACCTTTCCGAATTTTCTGTAGGAGGTTTTAGCAATGAAATTCAATGTATTAGTGACAACTTATGAGTTTATCATGTATGATCGCTCAAAACTTTCAAGAGTGGATTGGAAGTACATCATAATTGATGAAGCGCAGAGAATGAAGGACAGGGAATCAGTTTTAGCTCGTGATCTTGACAGGTATCGTTGCCAGAGGCGCTTACTTCTTACAGGAACACCATTGCAGGTATGTTTTAATACATGCTTGCAAGTGTTAGACTAGATTGAGTATGAATTTTGGAAAGATCTTTGCTGAATTCTGTAACTTATGCATTCTATGCATATTGCCTCTGTATACCATCTTGATTGTGTCGGGAAAAGGCTATCAGTGGGTTGGTTTTATTCAATTGGAGTTTAAGGTGATCAAATAAGTGTAATAAAATTTACCTGGATTGATGGCATATCCATCGATGGTAACATTAGGAATGTGGCATTTGTTGCTTTCATTCACTTTTAGATTATTAAAATTGAGTAGTAACCTTAGATATGAGAAGGCTGTGCTTTTTGCATGCCTGTTGATGATTCAACTTTTAGATTTCTCATATCTGTATCCACGGCCCAAATTCAATTGACTTGAGAAGCAAAGTTAATTTCAGGATTTTTGATGTGTATTAGGCATGCCTGTTTATTACTTATTTCAGAAGCAGAACCTAAACAAGATTACCATATTGTTGCTCTGCACATGACTTGACTGTGGTGGTTAACAAGTAAATTCCATATATAAGTATATGTTGCAGTTGCTGATGTGTACAGCATATGTATTGGAGTTGCTGCATTTTATAGATCAGAAATATATGTTTTAAATCAGTTTCGAGTAAATAACTCTGCATTGTTTAAAAGTGAGGCATAATTTAACCCCTTGAACTGGATTTTAGATCAATGATTAGGAACTATGTCTACCGTGCTATGAGTAACATGGATGATTTCTTCTCTTTTTGTCTTTCTGCAGAACGATTTGAAGGAACTTTGGTCACTTTTGAATCTACTTCTTCCTGAAGTTTTTGACAATAGGAAAGCATTCCACGATTGGTTCTCAAAACCCTTTCAAAAGGAAGGTCCTACACATGATGGAGATGATGACTGGCTTGAGACTGAAAAGAAGGTCATCATCATTCACCGGCTTCATCAGATTTTGGAACCCTTTATGCTCAGACGTCGTGTAGAAGATGTAGAAGGTTCACTCCCTCCCAAGGTATGTTAATTGGACTGCTGTTCCTAGCTCTATGTCTGCCACGATTTGGAGTATAGTTAATTACACTGTCAGTGCTGGATTGCAGGTTTCAATAGTTTTGAGATGTAGAATGTCTGCCATTCAGAGTGCCGTTTATGATTGGATCAAATCTACTGGCACTCTTCGAGTTGATCCCGAAGATGAAAAGCGAAGGGTTCAAAAAAATCCTATGTACCAGCCTAAGGTGTATAGAACTTTAAATAACAGATGTATGGAGCTTCGGAAAGCGTGCAATCATCCTTTGCTTAATTACCCCTATTTTAGTGACTTCTCCAAGGATTTCCTTGTTAGATCTTGTGGGAAATTATGGATTTTGGATAGGATCCTCATAAAACTTCAAAGAACTGGGCATCGTGTACTTCTCTTCAGTACCATGACAAAACTCCTTGATATTTTGGAGGAATACTTGCAATGGCGACACCTTTTATACAGAAGGATAGATGGGACAACTAGCCTGGAAGATCGAGAATCTGCTATAGTTGACTTTAATAGTCCTGGTTCAGACTGTTTCATCTTTCTGCTCAGCATTCGTGCTGCTGGAAGGGGTCTTAATCTTCAATCTGCTGACACAGTCATCATATACGACCCTGATCCAAATCCGAAGAATGAGGAACAGGCAGTTGCCAGAGCCCACCGAATTGGACAGACAAGAGAGGTTAAAGTCATTTACATGGAAGCAGTTGTTGACAAGATTTCTAGCCATCAGAAGGAGGATGAAATAAGAAGTGGGGGTACAGTTGATCTAGAAGATGACCTTGCAGGTAAGGACCGTTATATGGGATCTATTGAGAGTCTCATAAGAAATAACATTCAACAGTACAAGATTGACATGGCTGATGAGGTCATAAATGCTGGGCGTTTTGACCAAAGAACAACACATGAAGAGAGACGTATGACTTTAGAGACATTATTACATGATGAAGAGCGATATCAAGAAACAGTCCACGATGTTCCATCACTCCAGGCGGTTAATCGCATGATAGCCCGTAGTGAAGATGAAGTTGAATTATTTGATCAAATGGATGAAGAGCTGGAATGGACAGATGAGATGACAAGGTATGACCAGGTACCTAAGTGGCTCCGAGTTGGTACGAAGGAAGTGAATACTTTAATTGCTAATTTATCAAAGAAACCATCGAAGAATATCCTATTTTCTAGTGGTATGGGCATTGAATCAAGTGAAACTGAAAGAAAAAGAGGCAGACCAAAGGGCAAGAAATCTCCTAATTACAAGGAAATTGATGAAGAAAATGGAGAATACTCTGACTTGAGTTCTGATGAGAGAAATGGATATTCTGCACCTGAAGAAGAGGGAGAAATTAGAGAATTCGAAGATGATGAATCGAGTGGTGCAGTAGGAGCTCCACCTATCAACAAAGACCAATCAGATGATGATGCTCCTGTTTGCAATGATGGTTATGGGTGCCCTCGGGCAGTGGAAAACAACAAAAATAGTTATATGCTGGATGAAGCCGGTTCCTCGGGGTCATCTTCTGATAGCCGAAGAATGACACGAACAGTGTCTCCCGTTTCTTCTCAGAAATTTGGGTCTCTTTCTGCGCTAGATGGCAAACCAGGTTCTCATTCTAAAAAGCCGGTATGGTTCTTCTCATTGTGCACTTTTGCAGTTAGATTGGTTGACTTCTGCTAGCTATTCACTCCTTTCTTCCTGATCATTTTTCAGCCAGATGAGCTAGAGGAAGGAGAAATTGCTGTATCTGGAGATTCTCAAATGGACCATCAGCAGTCAGGAAGTTGGATTCATGAACGCGATGAGGGTGAAGATGAACAAGTTCTGCAACCTAAGATAAAAAGAAAACGCAGTATTCGTATTCGACCACGCCTTGCTGTGGAAAGGCAAGAGGATAAATCTAGCCATGATGCTAAACGTGGAGATTCGATGTTAGCATATCCAGGTGATCATAAATATCAAACACAGTTGAGGGTTGATACTGAAACAAAAGCATTTGCAGAGCCCAAGGTTTCCAAGCCTGATCAGAGTGATTCTGCGAAGCGTAGGCGGAACTTGGCTCCAAAGAAAATAGCTAACACATCAAAATTGCATGCTTCTCCTAAATATAGCAGATTGAATTTGCAGTCTACATCAGCAGAAGATGCCGCTGAACACTGCAGAGAGAGTTGGGACACAAAAATGACAAATACAAGTGGGAATTTGACAGTGGGAACTAAGATGTCTGATGGTATCCAACGAAGGGTATGTACCATCTTGATCTGTTTTTAATCAGCGTTATGTCCTGTCATATGTCTTATTTAATGTGGTTTTTGCCAAGTCATTAATAGGGTACGAATGATTTGATTATTTGAACACCCTTCACATTTCAGTTAATATAGTACAACGGCCTTGTATGAATTTGAGCTTTGATGAGTGTTATTTCTGACCAGTGGAATATCTTTGCTACTAGAATGAACTAGATTGCAATAAATGTGGCTTTTTAAAGATGTTTTCACCAATTTCAGTGGTTAGGAATCTTAATTTACATCTACCTATTGAAGTAATTAGGACTTCTACTTTATCTTTGTCCTGTTTGAACATATACTAATTTAGCTTCCATTTGTTGAAGTTCCTAAATTTCAACCGGTTTTTTCTGATCTTTTTCAGTCTCAGCATTATCTTATTCCGTTGTCTGTTTACCCGCAAAAAATTTCTTGTTTCTGCAGTTTAAAAATGTGATTAGCAAGCTTCAGAGGGTTTTAGATAAGGAAGGTCAACAAATAACCCCCCTACTAACAGATTTGTGGAAGAGAATAGAGAATTCAGGGTACCCAAGTGGTGCTGGCAATAATCTTTTGGACTTGAGGAAGATTGAACAACGTGTTGACAGATTGGAGTACAGTGGAGTGATGGAGCTTGTGTTTGACATGCAATTCATGTTAAAGGGTGCCATGCAGTTCTACGGGTTCTCACATGAGGTATGGTTACTTATTTAACTTTGTTCTTGTAAATAATTGTGCTGTTCTTTGTAGTGTACCCTATTTGAACACGGGTCTTGTGCGCCCATTCAAGCATTTACATCATTACCATTATGCGGTGTATTTACTTGGTGCAGGTTAGATCTGAAGCAAGGAAAGTACATGATCTCATCTTTGATATCTTGAAGGTAACATTTCCAGATACAGATTTCCGTGAAGTCAGAAATGCACTCTCTTTTTCTGCCGCACCATCTACCCCTGCTTCTACTCCAACCTCAAGGCAGGTGCCTTTAGGCCAAAAGAGACACAAACCAATAAATGAAGTAGAACATGAGACTGGCACCAACCGAAAGCCAATGCAGCGCGGTTCAATTCCTCCAGGTGAAGATTCAAGGGCCCGAGGTCACTTATCCCAGAAAGAAGCTAGGCTTGTGAGTGGAAGTGGGAGCACCAGGGAATCTCATCATCAGGATGATTCTCCAGTCCATCCCGGGGAGTTGGTCATCTGCAAGAAGAAGAGGAAAGACAGGGATAAGTCCCTTGCAAAATCTAGGAATGGATCAAGTGGTCCAGTTTCACCCCCTAGTATAGGTCGTAACATCATGAGTCCATCTTCATGTTCAACCCCAAAGGATGGAAGGCCGGCTCAGCTGTGGGGCAAACAATCTCAACCCACAAATTGCAGTGGCGGTGCTGTTGGATGGGCGAATCCTGTAAAGAGGTTGAGAACAGATACTGGTAAGAGGAGGCCTAGCCATTTGTGACTTCAGTAATGAAGGATATTATATATTTGAATGGTATAAAGCAAGTTATTGTTCATAGTATTGTAGGTTGTTTATCAATTGTATACTGCACCTTGCAGTGAGCACTGGCAATCCATCAGTCATAGGTTACATCCGACCATTGTTAGGTTAAAATCTCAAAGCTCTCATGCTTTGATGTATTTCTTATGATCCAAGGATTCAAACTTTTATTGAATGGCTATCAGTGAACAACAAAAGATTGGAGCATGAAAAATCCGATACTTTTGTCTGAAAACGAAACCAATTTATACATTTTGTACATGTATTTCATGTCAACAGTTGAAATACAAATGAGGCTGTTGAGGATCTGCTTTGCCTATCATTTCCTCGTCCTCAGGTTCTATGCTTCCTCTTCACTCATCTCTTCATCTTTCGATTCTTCTTCTGGGACGGCTACAACGACCTTTCGTTTTGCATATTTTGCACAGTGCTCTACGAGTGAACAATAAAAACAGTGTCATGAACACGTGGGCACAACTTAGAATCCACAAGTACAGGTGGGGACAAGTGCATCTTTCGTCGTTTTGGCCTGGTCTAACTGGTCTGTAGGGTTTTCCTAAAACTTCCAAATATAAGAAGTCTCGTGTTCAAGTTGAAGTGCAGTTTGTACTACATTAACGAATTCTAATGATTATTTAAACAAGTAATTTATGAGTTATTAAGTGTTTGTAGATTTGGTTTATATCTTCAATAGGCATACATGACCTCATTCAAGTCAATATGAACCCCTCTTTTGTTTGATAGAATGATGACTGAGTTCCTATTCTCTTCTTTATCAATGCATGCAAGGTAAGTGGCAAAAAGTGTGATGTGGAACGATTTCTGAACATCTGATTGATCAGGATTCTACTGATTTTCCCAGAAACATAGCTATACTATGTAGTATGCAGAGTAAAATGGAGGATGTAGAAGTACTCACAATACCAATACAAAGGTATAGCATTCATTGGCAAAT
>JANZLK020000287.1:118815-129975 GCA_026937615.2 Erythroxylum glaucum
CAAACAAATATCGCGTCGTAATCACAGCAAATTTCACCGCGTAAACGAGTCGGTACCAATTGGACGCCAACCGCGCACGTTAGCAAAATCTTCAACTTGCTCTGCTTAAATGCTCCACCTACCCGCGCGCCTTTTCTACGTCGAGCCTTCTTTCTCTCCAGCTCTCTCCTTTCTGTCTCTTTACGAGTCAAGTAATTAATGAAAAGTCCCTACAACGTGTACGGTCGTCGGACCCCAAGCCCCGGCGGCTTTCTCTACTCGCCGACTTCCTCTTGCACCGATGCCTCCTCCTCCACCGTCAAGAAGCGAAACCCTGTCTCTGTCGCCGCCAGATCGGTGGCTGGAGTGTTTGTGGGTTGCTTCACGCCACCTGAGAATGAGGACTCCAAGAGTTATCAGCACTCTGAAACCTCTGGTAAATTGAAACTCCAGCTGCCAAACTTCCCTTTTAAGCTTTTGCAACATAAATGATTCATATGACTAGAGTCAGTTGTGCCTAGATTCCCGATTTTGGTTTATGGGAAGTCATGTTAAAGAATGTTACTTGACTTCTGTTTGAAGTAAACAAGTTGTTGTCCATTTTAGTGGACTGATCTGGTTGCAGAGAGAAGCGTAATCATAGTAATGAAGTTTTCCCGAATCGTGTCAATTAATTACCTCATGGCGTGGCTTGGGGGTGGATTCTAATCTCTCACAACGTTCAAAAGCATAATTTGTTCGATTTCATTTCCTTCGCGGGTTCTTACTGTTTTTTCGTTTGCCGATTTAAATGAGAATTTCGAGCTTAACAAGTGATTGAATATGTGTAACTTCGTTTCTTTTAGTTTCAAGCAATCCTGCAAATAACCGGAGACAACGCTCTAAGGGATCTATCTATGGAAGTGCAGACAACTCGACCCGTGAAATAGCGGCGGGGACTATGAAGTTCAGCATGGATGAAATCTGCCGGGCCACAAGGAACTTTTCCCCTTCTATTAAAATTGGACAAGGTGGGTTTGGGACAGTCTACAAGGGCAGACTCGAAGATGGTATGGTTGTTGCAATCAAACGAGCTAAAAAGGTTCGTAGAAAAAAGGATGTTTACATGATTTGTTTTCCTGTTTCTAATTGCCCAAGAAAGAATGTGTTAACGAGGTTACAGCCTCCGTCAATGGCTTGGGGACCTGTTCTCTGCAGAGCCTGTATGACAAACATTTAGGTGTGGAGTTTCAAACCGAGATTCAAACACTGGCACAAGTAGAGCATTTAAATTTGGTAAAGTTTTATGGGTATTTGGAGCATGGAGATGAAAAAATTGTTGTCATGGAGTATGTACCAAATGGAACTCTCAGAGAACACTTGGACTGTGAGTTTACTTTTACTTTGTCATATTTCTCCATCTCATTGTCTGTCTGTTTGTCATCATAGGAACTTCACATTCTTGTGATCTTGATTGAGTTAATGAAGCATGTTAAAACAGGTATCGGAGGCAATGTCCTTGACCTTTCTCAGCGCCTGGATATTGCAATTGATGTGGCTCATGCAATCACTTATCTTCACATGTATACAGGTTTTCCTTTCTTTAATGGCCTATTGCTTTCATCGAAACTGGACCTGAAGCTGTGTTCTTCAACTATGTGATTTAACTACGGATTCATTCGTTGCAGACCACCCGATCATTCACAGAGACATAAAGTCCTCAAACATTCTGATCGCCGATAACTTTCGAGCCAAGGTCTCTGATTTTGGTTTTGCAAGGCTAGCAGCTGATATCGAGTCTGGTGCCACTCATGTGTCTACCCAAATCAAAGGAACTGCCGGCTACTTAGACCCAGAATACCTTAAAACATATCAACTCACTGAGAAAAGCGATGTTTATTCGTTTGGTGTCTTACTGGTTGAGCTATTATCTGGGAGACGCCCAATAGAACCGAGACGGGAAATCAAAGAGCGAGTAACTTCCAAATGGGTACAATTTTCTTCTCTTCTT
Organism: Erythroxylum glaucum; assembly: GCA_026937615.2. NCBI lineage: Eukaryota > Viridiplantae > Streptophyta > Magnoliopsida > Malpighiales > Erythroxylaceae > Erythroxylum > Erythroxylum glaucum. Next base: position 120,785 of record JANZLK020000287.1, read on the forward strand.
TGCCTCATTGATTATTAGATCTCTAAGATCATTAACTTCAGAACTATGGGATGAGTTTAGTGTGAAGAGATACTGTGCAAAACATTCCTTTAACTCATACATCTTGTCACCAACTTATGTGTCAACTCAATGTTCAAGAACACCAAAAACAATTGGAATCGAAAAGATCTGCACATGACTCTGAATAAGTGTGACTTGCAGGCGGTGAGCAAGTTTATTGCCGGAGAGACAATTTTAATATTGGACCCAAAGCTGGAAAGAAGTGCAGCAAATAACTTGGCCCTGGAAAAGATTATGGAACTGTCTGTACAATGTATGGGTCCTCGCAGACAGAGCCGACCAAGCATGAAGAGATGTGCAGAGATCCTCTGGAGTATCCGTAAAGATTACAAAGAACTGTCAGTCTCAGATTTTCGATCCAACTCACAAAGAAGTGCTTCAGTTGGAAGAGAATAAAAGCAGATTTACTGAGAAGAAGGCCAGATTGTAAAAAAATGGTAATGTATCTTGACTAATGAAAGCCATTTCTGTGATCAATCAAAGGATCGAGGAAGCTAGCTTATGCCAAACTGGGTTTCTAACCACTTCTGGTTCCGTGATCAGGATCATGGGAGCAAGTTCTTTAGTAACGTTTACTACTTTTGAGTATAGGAAAATTCGTTGTGCAAATAAGAAGTTGCATTTAATTTTGTGGAAGATTATCATTTCTTATATCTTTCCGTTTCCTTTTCATCTGTCTTGGTGGAGAACAAGTCCTGTAAGCCTACATGTCTTGCTCATTTTTACCATTTATGTAATCTATTTCCTTTTCTATTTGTATCTAATCTCAGAGGTCTGGTATAATCTGATATTTTCTATTTTTGTTTCAACATTTTGGCTTCCATACAGCTAAAACATAACAAAGCAATCAAATGGTCAAGAACATAAAATTATCAAATTGTTCATTAGGAATATTAAACTATAAATATGTGCAGTGTGCTTATACATGTATAAACAAAGCTATACTATTGGTATTCCATTCATCTCTCTAAATCTCCTATGAACAACTAGAAGAGGATCACAAAAGAAAATAACCAAAAGACCCAAAGTTCAGCAAAGTTTACGCTGAAAAGAATTTGCAGCACTCAGCTTTTTGGACTGAAGTTCATGTCGGTATCTGGTTCTTGTGGGTTGACATACTCTAAGACAAGACTACTAAGTATACCCCAAAAAGACAGGCAAGAATACTTGATTCATACTTCACACTACATGTTCAGAGATGCATTTAACTGTAACTTGTTTCTCATGGGAGCTGAGAACTTTATCTTGGAAAATTTCTCCATCTCCCACCCCCTCCTAGGCTCTTGGAAATGAATTCTGCCGCGTTAGGCGATATTCTGTGTCTAACGGTCTTTCCGTATCACTACTTACATAGTCCACTTTTGAACAAAGGAAGAAGAAGGAAGATGAATATATGGATACATGCCATATACTGCAAACCGTTTTGTACCCAAAAAGAAAAAATCAGATAGAGAAACAAAGAGAAAAGGAGTATAGAGTAAAGAGGGAATTAAATGAACCTGTGCCAAATCCAGTAGCTTTCACTGCTTTCTAGCTTCCAACTTATTGCTGCCATGGCCAATGCAGTAAATCCCACAAGTACAAAACCCCATCTAAATCTTCTCAGTATTGTCTTCACTAAATTGTTCATCCAACTTTTCACATTATGCCACCTACAATTGGAATTTTACCGAAACAATATGCGATTAACTACTGTTTTACGTATATGCCCCTGCATCATACAGGCAAACTCACCTGCTTGTCATATTTATACACAGTTCCATCCCAATGCAAAATGACCTCATTTTGGTGGACAACTCAATGAGCAACCCAACAAGAAGACCGAGTGTCCCAATTGCTATCACAAGAATAATATTTGAAGACCTGCAATCAGTGTCGTCAAACTAAAATCCACTTCTAAATGAAAGAAATGCAGGTTAAATGTGGAAGCTCAAACTACCTAGTTGCCTTCGTTATGGCCATAAGGGCTGTAAGGATAGCAACAACTGTGTGAATAGTCCTTTTAAAAGCTTCATCAATAGTGGCCAAGTACACAAAAGTGCTCACTACAGCCATGAAAGAGAGCCAAAAATCCATGAACTGAAACAGTTTCAAGTCAGTAGATCAGTAAATTGAAAACTAGCAATGAGAAATATACATATGCACAAACTATATAAAAATCACGCAATGTTTCAAGAATATGCAAGAGAAACGCAAAGTTCTACATCTTAAACCAATTTACGAAACTAATTTTTCTATGAATGTTCGAACACTATCCTCAAATGGTTACCTAGCTTCAATCGTGTTTCTATGCAATGTGTTAAATTAAATTAGATACTTCCGGAGTTGGAAATTTGGCAGACTGGGTTATATGGATTTATAGGGCCACGGAATCCCAACTTTTATTGGATAACCGCCTTTCCTAAGTGGTCGAGGTTCTAAGACAACCTCTTAATAAAAAGTCATCTCCCAACAAATCCTGGAGGATCATTTGAAAGGAGAATCTATGACAAAAATGTAATTGGGGAACATTTGAGCTTGTAAATAAAAAATAAAAAGAAAGAAACCGTGGAACTTCAGAAGTTTACATTTTCTTTACTCATAAAAGGCTTTAGAACTATGAAGCCAACTCAAATCAATCGGTTTCCCTAAATCTAGTTATGTATGCAGTTCAGATCGTGTAGAAGCTGTGAGGGAGCCACAGTATGCAACCAATCAACTTTTGTGCCCTCATGTGAACATGTTTTGATGAACTTATACCAGTCTCATGTTATGCAATGCAACAATAGTTCTATGCAAATCTATTGCAACAATAGTTCTATGCAAATCTATCATATAAGATCATTAAGGTGAGATTCATACTTGCAGAACATTGTATGATAATACACACCGCGTGCCTACATCACATGCATGATATAACCCACTTGAAATGCCACTGGACGTGAAAAGCACCCATTCTGCAAATGCCTGCAAAGAACCAAAATAAGTTAGTGAACGGGTACTGACTGATGGCTTTCAACATTTATCCCTGCAAGCAGTATAACTCAACCCAACTACAACTTTGAGCCGATACATTGGTATAAATTCCCTGGTATTTAAACAAAAACTACCATTTTCACTTGCTTGTCAGGCAAATCAGTTCTATTATGGAACTGAAGGGTATTTTATCACCATGACAGCCTTAAGAAAGACAAGCATATTCACCTAAGTATCATCGCCTATTGTTGCTGCAGTAAGTATTTTACAGCATGAGCTACAAAGTAAAGAATAGAATCAAGATTTTTACCTTTTTCCGAAGAGACCAATATGCAGGAAGAATAGCTGCAGCATTTGACGCAATGAGTGCAATCGATTGCCATATGTGCCCTACATCAGATTCCATCTATTTATTAAATCAAAGATAACCTTTTTCAACTTTCAACAACTTAATTTATTTGCAGATCAATGCCTTTTTGCTTCAACAACTGAACTGTAATGCTTTTATAAGACGTACGGATCAAACTTGGACCACCATAGTTGGTCAATTTAAGCACAGTTTACCAGAAACTAAGATTTTTATAAGAGAGAGAAAGAAGGCCAAGGCCAAGGTTAGGTCAGTTCTCATATCCTTCACTAAAGCAAAGCAATAGACATCAGAAGTTTATACCAAATATCTGTCAAATGTCAACTCTGCGCCTCTGCTTGAAAACCCTCTGACATAGATTTTCAAGTTCATCCCCCCTTGACACTTTCAAGGAAATGGTTCTTTGGCTTAAAAAGATTAAGTCACACCCAAGAAAAATAACCAAATGATGGAAAAAATTACATACTCTGTTGCGATACAACTTCAATGCTACAATCGAGGCCCCCATGCGTTCGGTCACAGGAACAAAAGCTGAGGAAGAAAACAAAGAATGACACAGGGATTAGGAATGTACTAACCTATGCAATCTCACTTATGCAAGTTGGCACCAAAAATTTTGCACCAAGAATAACATAAGAAGGAGAAAGTGTTATGAGATTGAGAATATGGAACCTGTATGATGTCAGTCCACTGGCATCTAATGCTACTTTGCACTCCCCATGAGAAGAGCATCTTTTAGGGCACCTCTCAACTGAAATAGACATAATGGTCTGGCCAAGGGAACTAATATTTGATGCACTTAAACTTCTTAATCCAAAAGCCCAAGTTCCCTCCTTAACATACAAGATATAAAAATCAACCTTCTGTTCACTTGAATCATACAACATGAAAAACATAGAACCATCACTGCTTCTATTCTTGTATGCATAATAATAGTCCCAATTGTTGATAGATGGCATTCCACCAAATCTAGCATATAATTCATAGCTTATCTTTGCATCTGATGTTAGGCGAATGTGTATATTTCCTCCAGCTGCACCATGAGGAATGTTTAGGATAAAATAAGACCAAGAATCTTCTGCTTCTCCACCATATGAGGTATTGCCTGACAGGGGCTCCAAAGGAAAATTAGCAGAATCTGGGGATAATTTTTCACTGACTGGCAGATAATAGGACTCAAAGGGAGAGTTGTCCCTCCTAAGATTTGTCTACATATAGCCAACCATGATTCATAAAGTTAATTTTTATGTGTGAATAATTCCTCAAAGACACAAGAATAAAAATAAACTATAGAAGTAAGCTGTTTAGAAGTTATTCCAACATATTATCACAATCCACACATAACATGCCAAAACGACAACACAGATTTGCATCTTTAAAGAAAAATGAGCAAGTCACAGTCAATATAAAGGGAGCTCATGGTTTTTCATAATCTTACCTGAAGCATGTATCTTAAAGAGGTACAATTCAGTCCTGCTTTGCCAACTGGACATCCAAGCACTTGCCACTTAATGGAATAGCAAACCTTTGTTGCAGCAAGTTCAGTAGCCCCAATTTCTTTTGAGAGATTAGATGGTAAAACAGTAATAAACCAGCGGCCAACATTTGGAGAACGAAGAACAAAGGGGGCCTTGATTAAGTCACCAGAATAATCATGAAGTGCCACCGAAGGCATTGCACCATGCCGCACAAAATACATTAAATTAACTTCACTAGCAATCAGACCGTTACTTGATGGGCTTCCATTGATACTGAAATTTGTTGCTGCTATTGTCAATTGTTCTACCAAGTCAACCACCTCCAATGAATAGACTCTTTGTTCACTTTCTTCATGGCAAGATGCCTCAAAACTTTTACAAGAAAACCCAGTTTCAGATGTTTGGAAATTTTCATTTGGTGTATTATCTGTAAGATTGTAGCTATTAGATTGAGAACATGAAAGCAGGTCTACTGTCTGGTCACAGTACTGGCCCCACAATGTTGAGGCTCTACATCCTTCCACGCTGATGTTGGCAGTAAAGGAGTATGCTGGGCTGCGGACAATCTGCAATTTCATACTATTTACTATCATTTAAGAATTGCTATGCTCTTACTAAAGTCTAGAGGAAACCATTTACTGAAGAGAAAACATAAAGCAAGGATAGATAATCTAGTATTCGTCCAGGTTTGTGCTTGATTTTGTCTTCAAGATATTAGCATTGAGTAAGAATTTTGAAATTCTCCACAAATTTAAGCGTAACTTTATAGGACTGATAAGCAAATATATCCAATTTTTCCATTAATGGAAACAAAAAGGTAGCCCTCATTCTCATTGTAAACAATATCCAAATATCAACTTTAGCCAGCAAATCATACATTATTATACTTCTCCAACTACTCAAAGTTCTTCAAATGAGAACTTGTTTCTTCCAAGAATAACAGTTGTAGCTATATCACCGAAGTAGGACTGATTAGGAATTGATTACTAAAAATGTGCAAGCTAATGATGCACTTGAGGAATCAGAGTAAGTTAAAGCAGTAACTTAAGTAGAAAGGGATGGAACTTGGATAATGGCACTTATTAAAATTTTAAAATAATCATACCATCTTTGACTGTGTCCTTGTAGGCCCAATGCCATTGAAAAGACCCAGATACCAAACTCCTGGAGATATCTGAACAACAAACTTGTGAGTCAAATTCTGCTAACTGTTATTAACAAGACACACTAGTCTAAGAAGAAAACAAGAATGCACTTTCTGTGCATCAACGATTCAAACCACAATCCAAATAATCCCAAAATAGAACCGGACGCCAAAATATGAACAGATGATATTGAATTTGTATGCACAGACCAAAATTTGCTCTTCACAAATAGGAACATTGGTGTCAAACCTGCTCGTTCGTCAGCTTCAAGGTTAAATTTTTCTGCATTGGATAGCACTGAACATTCTGGGAACCTCGAAATTCCGGAAATGATCCATTTGAAAGGGGAAACAATCCTGCAAGAACAGACATACTATAATTAAAACCATGAAGCATAACCAAATCAAATCAACAATCTCATTCAATGCACACGAACAGCAGGAGTAATGCCAAAGGAATATTGTGCTCCAATAACCAGTTGAGCAAGAAAGATTCAATTACAAGCGTTCTCATGCGAACTGTCATCATAGATAGTCAATCACTTTTCTTCCTAAATACAAAGGATCATCCAAAACAAACCCAAAATAATCAGGTTTTGTTCATGTCTCTAACAAATAATACCTAATTGTATCGAAGAACTGTTTAAGACATCTGGAAGAGGAGGGCTTCCATCTCTGAAGCAGATAACCGGTAGATGGCTTTTAGGAACCTTTGATATGCTCTTCGCGTCCTGCCAAAAACTCCCAACCATGAACATACTATAAAATAACGACACAAAATCTAAACATTATGACTAAAATTCAGTAAAAATATCCAGAGACCATCTTCGGGACAAAACCTTAACGTACCCAAACAAACGACATTCAGTTCACACATCTAACATAAAACATCATCAGATATAATACTTACAAGGTCCACATCCGACTCTACTGCTACGTACACCGAAGAAAACCACGGAGGCAAATCAACTGAAAACACAGACAAACAAAGAGCCATTCCACCATTAAAAACACAAAAAACTACAAGATATCATCAAATCAACAACTGCAAATCCCCCGCTATTTCCACTCGATGATCATTAAACAAAACACATACTAAAAAGAAAAGATTGAACCAGACTCCACTTTCTCACTAGCCGCCTTACACGCACCTCTAATGTAACGCAAATCATAAGGCTTGACCTCCGTTTGAGGGTACCTAAAGCTAGAAACAGTGAAGGTATTGGACTGTAGAGGCTCATTAGCTGAGTAAGAATAAACGAAAAGACATGACAAGAGCAGGCCAAGACCAGCACTCCTATAACAAGAGCACCAGAGCATCGAATTCCCTGCCATGTTCTTCTAGATAATTTACTATTCCCGGGAACAGGGAGAAGCTAAAAGGGGCTTAAAGTACATAAGAACCGTAGTTTTATTGTGTTAAATAAGGGGCAAAGAGGTAATGATAAGTGAAAGGTGGATTGCGTGACTTGTGATTGACTTGTGTTGTTAAAGTTCGACCATGTTTCTATTACTTTGGTTGAAACTTAATACTAATTTGTCTCCGACCTGTTCGGTCTTTACTTAGTACAAAGATTTCACAACACGGAACCCAAAAAGGATATGTAATTAAGGGATAATTAACAAAACTCAAAATTTTGTTAATTTTTCAATTATGACCTTGGTCGGGTCGGCCGAATTGGGCCCGAACTCAATCACAACAGCCCATAGGTCGATCGGTCTATCTCCCAAAGATGGGCCTCACACCCATTGGTTAACCCATGCCTGGCCCGCACATCCGTGACCCATTAGTAGGAGAAAACTTTCCATGCAGAAGAAGGAGTCTACGTAGAAAATTAACCCTAGCACTCATCCCATATATATAAGGTATGATTTCATCATGATAGAGGTACACAACTCATTACCCTAGCTCTCTTTGTTTTTCGGCAACCCTACCTTCACAAAAAGACTTACTTGAGCGTCGAAGGGGCTAATCGGGAAACAACCCCCGACGTGCCTTCTTTGTTTTGCAGGAAACTTCTGGTCGGAGTTGATCAATCTCATAGATCCAAACGGCAACGTTCAGTCTCGCCAGAATGCGGCAGAACCAATTGGCGCCCACCGTGGAGCCCGACATCAGGGCACCACGTCTAGAACCACGCAGGTCAGCCAGGCAGCAGCAGCTAACCCTAATATCGCCGCTGTCACGGCGCTGGCGATGCAGCGGATGGGTTTATAGCTACCTGCCACCTTACCGCCCACATACTATGCTTCCCGCACACAGTCTTCGGACCCGAACGATCAACCACAACCTACAAACTTAGAAGAAGAAGAGCAGAGCGTAACCCTGGAAGATAACGTTGGGACCAACATGCGCCTGAACCTGCAGCACCTCTCAGACGCGGATCCCCCTACACCCATGCATACATCTCTCACTCAAAAACAGATCGAGGAGGCAGCAGATCTGTTGATTCACCAGATTTTACAGTCCCAACAGGCACGACAACAACCGTCTATGCGGCAGGCAAGCCTAGCGACCGATCGCCATCCTACCGAAGCCCTGGAAAAAATCGTGGATGATCGGATCAATGCAGCCATGAATTTTCGCCCGAATCGTCCAACATCCCAATGTAGCTCTCCCTTTGTTCCGGCGATCTTGGATAGTCTCCCGGCACCCAGGACCAAAATACCGACGCCTGAAAAATACACGAGAAAAACCGATCCCTTGGACTACCTACAGCACTTCCAGTCGATGATGAATCTGCATTGCGTCCCGGACGCCATCCAGTGCAAGGCTTTTTGTACGGCCTTTCAAGAGGGAGCCCGACGATGGTTCAATAGCCTACCTCCGGGCTGTATCACCTGCTTTGAGGATTTCAGGTTGCTTTTCCTCAACCAGTTCGCCACCAGCAAACGACCACAGAAAACCGCCCTAGAAGTAATGCAATTGACCCAAGGAAGGGGAGAAAGTTTGCGAGAATTCATCACTCGGTTCAACAACGAAGCGGTCGAAGTCCCCGACCTCACCTGCTCGTCAATGTTGGCAGCACTTATGAACAACACGAGGGATGAGGAGTTCAAGAAGTCATTGGCCCTCGATCAGCCGCGATCTATTCAAGAGATCAGAAGTCGGGCAGATAAGTATATTCAGCTCGAAGAAGTGCTGAAAAATACAAAGCGTAGAATGGATGATCGCTTGTCAGATGAC
>JANZLK020000287.1:159708-173908 GCA_026937615.2 Erythroxylum glaucum
TACCCTTCCCATCGGTGATGGGATGTTACAATTCTCCCCTCCTAATAAAAATTTCGTCCTCGAAATTTCATATACGATCGATCAGGAAGGCAAGGGAGTCATTTTGACCATTGATTCTCTGTTATCCTTTTTTTTTTTGCTACACGAATAACTTCTGTCAAATGTACCGTTAATATACTGAATCAATACAATCGATCACTCTTTTTTTCCTTTCTCAATCTTTACACTATTATAACTAATTCCTCATGATTACTCGCAATTCTTCACTTTTGCTATCAATAATACATATCACCGCCCATAGAACGCTTAATAAATCCGAGTCATCTTTTAGGTTTCGAAACTCAATTTCCAATCCTTAGTTCTATTCATATCACAGTCACATAGAGGCCACTTTATAACGAATCCAGTTTCCCCTATTTCCTTTATCTCATCTAAGTGTACCAGGCCGATGTGATACACTTTGAAACATTTCATGTATCGATTATCAAATTACATCCCTTTAGTATTAAAACATTAATCTCATCAGATTCAATAATCTCGATAATAATCAACTCGACACACGGTCATGCACTTGGATTTCTCAATCCCCTATTACAGATTCACTTCACTCACAACATAATACACAGCTCAAATGGTGTCACCAATGTAACACTTGATATAGCTGCAATCAATCCAGACTATACGTCAATTTCGTCCCTATAAATTCCCAAATTATCCCCTTGACAATTGATTCCAACAGACAAGCCTGTTGGTTAATTACACATACAACCATTCGATTTTTCATGCTAACTATCAATTACTCTTTCAATGAACTCTTACTAAACCATAATACTTTGATTGATTCTCACGATTTCTCTAACGGTTTCTTTAGTCTGCACTACACATATGTCTTCATCGAACTATACATATCACTTTCATCGAAAATCGGAGTATTTTCAATTCCTCGATAAGGTTTGCAAATTTAACACCTTAATTTGGTCTTTGCCAATCCTTTTTATACACACCAGTTTCGGAATTCCAATAACAAATAACACTTTCTTTTTGCCCCTTTCAGTTAGTTTGACAGTTTACACTCAGTCCTACAATCCAAACCATATCACTCAATTTCGATCATCTCATTTGAATTTCTTGCTCAATCCATTTAATTTCATCACTAGCAAAATTTTGAATTATCCAATCGCTTAATTCTTTTCAAATCTTTCGAATTCACAAAATGCCTCTATCACTGTTGGTTTGCCCATTCATCCTTTAGAATTCATGTATTTTTAAATTTTTATAAAATAGAAGGCCCACTAGTCTCATTCTTAGAGCGATCAACTTTGTCTCAATCTGGTAAAACTAGGGCTTCTTTTCTAAGCCCATATCCCTCATCTAGGGTTGATCGCGATCCAGCAGAGGGATTTGGGCCGATCCAAAACTAACAAGAAACGGGAAGAAGAAGCCGGTAATGACGATTAAGAGAACAGAGTTCGAGGGCGACACGAACCAAGTAACAGAAAAGAGAAACAAACAAATCTGCGAGATCTGGCTGGTAAGCTGCTGCCAGTATCTGTAGTAAATGCTTCTTCAGGTCTTTAATCTGTTCGTGGTTAGATCTCTGACCTAACGCCTTAGTGATCTAGAACGCCGGATCGAGAAGAAGTATCAGAGATTCGAGAAAAATGTATATGGCGTATGGCTGGCCGCAGGTCATTCCTCTGGAACAAGGAGAATGTCCTTCCTCGCAGAAGATTGTGTATCTCAAAGTCATCAATCGGCTTTTGTTAATTGTCTCTCCCTCTCACATCGAGCTCTGGAGCTCCTCTCAGGTGCTCAGACTTTTTTTTTTCCCGCTAAAGTTCACGTTTGTTATTGTTTGTTTGATTCTTTCTGGTGGAAAACTGAAAATTGGGGTTTTTCATTATCTGAATTGTTTTCAACTTGTTGTTGGATCACGTGTAGCATAAAGTGAGATTGGGGAAGTACAAGAGGGATGCGGCGTCAGTGGAGAGGGAGGGAGAGAATTTACAAGCAGTCTGGAGCCCAGATACCAAACTGATTGCTGTTCTTGTAAGTCTTTTTTTGGATCGATCACATTTCTTACATTGACTTTGATTAACTGTTTCTCGCAAATTCTAGTACTTATTGTCCCATATGTTCCGGTTGCAAGAATTGTTGGATTTAGATGGCGATTTCATGTTTTTCCCGCTGAAATTTATGCTTGCTTTGACCTTTCTTATATTCAGTCGTAATATTATGCATAAAAAAATGCTTGTGTTATTATGTTTCTTTTTCCTTCTGTTGTCTTTGCAGACCTCGTCTTTATTTCTTCTCATATATAAGGTGCAATTCACCGATAAGAAAATACAAATTGGAGGGAAGCAACCGTCTGGTTTGTTTCTAGCCAATATATCCCTGCTTCTCAGTGAGCAGGTGCCGTTTGCAGGAAAGAACTTGGTTGTGTAAGTAACATTATTACTCTCTTTCTCTTCTTAGTATTTTTCACGGCAAGGCCGGGGCATAGGTACTTCTCTCTTTTAGCATTTGGATCGTGATGCATATTTGAATTGCACATTATGTTACTTGTTGCTGTGTTGTGATCTGATATAGTTTCTGGGTATTATATTAGTTATTTGTCTGATTTATCTCTTAACAGGAGCAATATTGTGAGTGATAACAAGCATATGCTTCTTGGACTTTCCAATGGGTCTCTATATAGTATTTCTTGGAAGGCAGAGGTAATGATATTTAGATGGACATAGAGAATTTATGTACTCAGCATATATATCTTGTTTATAGTTTTCTATTGTAATCTTTTGTTAGTGGAAGGCAGTTTTTGTTTTATTTTTTATTTTTTGTTGTCTTATGCAGTTTCATGGAGCTTGGGAACTTGATCCTTATCCACAAGAGAGTAATGGAATATCACACTTACCACATTCTTTATGTAATGGCCTTGCACATGGAGGGGACTCAGGAAATTTTGTATCTCATCATAATACCGCCAGGAAGTCTGCTATTGCAAATTTGGAGTTTTGCCTTCCTCTGAAGTTGCTGTTTGTATTATATTCTGGTGGACAACTAATATCTTGTTCTGTTAGCAAGAAGGGCTTGAAGCAAGCTGATTTAATAAAAGTTGATCAAAAGCTGGGTTCTGGTGATGCTGTGTGTACTTCAGTAGCTTCAGATCAGCAAATCCTTGCAGTTGGTACCAGAAGAGGGGTTGTTGAGTTATATGATTTAGCAGAATCTGTATCACTCATTCGTGCCGTGTCTTTGTATGATTGGGGGTAAGTTTCGCTAACAATTGGTGAATGTCGAAAGTATTGAAATAATTTGATATTTTCAGAAGATAGAGGGGCAATTTCACATAATTGTTCAATATCAGAACTGAATCTTTGTCTCCACCTATGAAATTGTTGAGGATAAATGGCTGGATTTCTTTTCTGAAAATGTTTTTGCAACTAGACTCTGTTTTAGATGATTAGATGATCAGCTGACAGTATCCATGATTTAATTCCGTTGATTCTCTTGCAAGTACAGATTTTGACTTACCAAGCTTGGCTTTCGTTACTTCTTCATTGTTATGCAGATACTCAATGGAAGATACAGGTTCTGTTAGTTGTATTGCATGGACACCTGATAATTCTGCCTTTGCTGTTGGTTGGAAGTTAAGAGGGCTTACAGTTTGGTCCGTATCTGGATGTCGCTTGATGTCAACTATCCGACAAATTGGTTTAAGTTCTGCATCTTCTCCAGTAGTCAAACCAAACAAAGATTGTAAATATGAGCCATTAATGAGCGGCACCTCACTTATCCAGTGGGATGAATATGGGTATAGGCTTTATGCAATTGAAGAAGGATCTTTGGAGAGAATTCTCGCATTTTCTTTTGGGAAATGCTGCCTCAGCAGAGGTGTTTCTGGCATGACATATGTCCGTCAAGTGATTTATGGAGAAGATAGGTTACTCGTTGTACAGTCTGAAGATACAGACGAATTAAAAATGTTACATCTAAACCTTCCAGTATGTGATCAAATGGAAAGTTCGGTCCATGTTTTGCTCAGTTGCTGTCTTTTCATTTTGGGAACGCTAATCCTGGTATCTTTTTTTGCCTCAGGTTTCATACATCTCCCAGAATTGGCCAGTTCAACATGTGGCAGCTAGCAAGGATGGAATGTATTTGGCTGTTGCTGGGCTTCATGGATTGATCTTATATGATATGCGACTCAAAAAATGGCGAGTCTTTGGTGATATTACTCAGGAGCAGAGGATTGAGTGCAAAGGCTTGTTATGGCTGGGGAAAATTGTGGTTGTCTGCAACTACGTTGTTTCTTCTAATATGTAAGTTATCAATTCAGATTTTTATACTCTACCTATTGATTCCAGCTTGACTTATTTTTCCTCAAAGTCTATTTGCTGATATATGGTGATACTGTTTACAAGGAAAAATGTTATGAGCCCTTTGCACTTGACTGTTTCTGGTAAATAGTGTCAGTTAGATTATATAGAAGGAAACAGTTCAGGTCTGTGATTAGATAAGAATTCCTTGTTCAATCAATTTGTGGCCAATGAGTAACAAACTGGGTAAGTCTATAGTGCTTAAGGTGCACAATGGTAAATAGGAATGACCTGCTCTTAATGTTACTTTGCACTGGTGTCTGTTACAGCACTGCTTAGTATGGAGAAGAATTCAAACCAATAACAATTCTTACGTTATACAAGCTAAGAAATTAGGATGTTGAGGACCAGGATGTTCCTTGCGCATTTGGCTTCTGCACTACAATTCTGGGAATGGTGGATGTGACAACTATAAAACTTCTAGAGGCCTTTGTATTTCTTATGAATGAAGGTTATCATAACATGCAGTCATTGTGCCATGTAAATACTGTATTCACTTTCCTTTGTAGATTTAAAAGAGTCACGCATTTTAATCTGCATATGATTATATATTCTTCTCAAACTTTTGTTCTGATGCAGGTATGAGTTGCTTTTTTATCCAAGATATCACCTTGACCAAAGCTCCTTACTTTGTCGAAAACCGTTGCTTGCCAAACCAATGGTGATGGATGTCTATCAAGATTACATACTTGTTACTTACCGTCCATTTGATGTCCATATATTGCATGTAAAGTTAATTGGTGAACTGACACCCTCTAGTACTCCAGATCTGCAGGTAAATGAACATTTTCCAGTCGACTTTTGCAAAAATTGTTACTCTTATTGAGAGTATGTTTTTGGTGGTTGTGTGCTTCTGAAGTTTCAGTCTGCACTCCTATGGAGTGTTTTAATGAAACTTTTCCTTCATACATGCATTTTAAGTGATAAAATGACAAACAGCTTTCTACAGTACGAGAACTCTCCATCATGACTGCCAAGAGCCATCCTGCAGCAATGCGTTTTATTCCAGACCAGATTCCAAAGGAATCTGCTTTAAACAATCATGTTTCCTCTTCTTCAGATTTGTTGGTTAGAGAGCCTGCAAGGTGCAATGTCTCTAATCATTGTAAATATTCACAATGACTAATTGATTATTTTGTGGTGCAATTTCTCTAATTATGGTTATACACTTTGTTAGATGCTTGATATTGAGAGGAAATGGGGAGCTTTCACTTCTAGATTTGGATGATGGACGTGAGAGGAAGCTCACTGACTCTGTGGAGCTATTTTGGGTTACCTGTGGTCAGTCAGATGATAAGACAAATCTAATTGAGGAAGTTTCATGGTTGGACTATGGCCACCGAGGGATGCAGGTAACACTGGTGCCACTGTGTATGCTCCGTTTGGACTTGCCTGTAATTGCCATGTTGTTGTAATGTTTCCCTAGTTCTGTGCTGTGACTTGCCTGATATAGACTCTTGCTGGAAGCTTTGTTTTACAGGTTTGGTATCCGTCTCTAGGTGTTGACCCTTTTAAACAAGAGGACTTCTTACAGGTAGAGACTTAATTTAAGGGTCTTTGTGTTGTCAATATTGACATTCAATTTTGTCTAGCAAGTATTGCTCATTCTGAAAACTCCAAGTTGAATTTGACAGAATTAGGAACTTGTACTTCTGCCTAAAATGTGTGTCAAATTCATTATTTGTTATAGTGGCTCCTCAGCTGCCATGTGAGCGAGGTTTTATTTTCCCATTACAATATGGTCGGATGTCTTCTTTAAGGAAGAATTGACATCCCAGCCTGACTATATCAATTCCTGATACTATGTGTACTTGATTTAGTGGATGTGGTGGCATCTGAAAATTATATATTTCAACAGCTTAACTTATTTTTTCATTGATTTGATCACAGTACCCTGAACATGCTAATTAACTTAACATTTGTGCTTCAGCTGGACCCGGAGCTGGAATTTGACCGTGAAATATATCCTCTGGGCCTTCTTCCAAATGCTGGTGTTGTTGTTGGTGTCTGTCAGAGGATGTCATTTTCAGCATGCACAGAGTTCCCCTGTTTTGAGCCATCTCCCCAAGCTCAGACTATACTGCATTGCCTCCTGCGACACCTCCTTCAGGTTTTGTACATGTCTTCCTTTACACAGTATTATTATCCCTTCTTTTCGAAACCCTGGTGTCCTGCTGCAGGTCGATGGGGCCCAGATGTTTGCTTCTATTCTTTGAGAACCTTTAATATCATTCCTTTTTTAACAACCCAAGTTCTTTAATTAAAAAAAATGAAAAGGGTTGACAGAACGTTGTATTATAGCAGAACAGCATAATGTGTTCTTTCCTGTTTATTGCTTTGTTCTCTGGATGTTCATTCTGGAAGAGTTATTGACATGTGAGATGATAAACTTGTCATAACTTGTCAAAAGGATGCATTATGTATCACTGGAATCATGTTAGTGGTCTTTAGATTTGTTTTCTCCTAAAGAAGCTAGCAAATTACTCTGAGTCCTTGCTTAAAGGTTTCATATACAGTTCAAAATGTAGTTTTATATATGCTATCCCTACTATGTACAGTTAGAGAAAACCTATTTCTACAGGCTGTTGGTTGTATGTTTTCTTGTTTAGTTTTGCTAGGTTAAACTATTCTTTTGCGATTCTCTTCTAATTCTGGGTCTTACAGAGGGATAAACGTGAGGAGGCTTTGTGGTTAGCACAACTTTCAGCTGAAAAGCCTCATTTTTCCCATTGTCTGGAGTGGCTTCTTTTCACTGTGTTTGATGCCGAAATTTCCAGGTATTGTTCTGTGCCAAATTTCCATCAGAAGTAATTGTAGACATCGAAGTGGTGGGTCTATATAAATATATAAGATGTTCTTATTCTCTTTCTTTATATAGTATATTGCTATATAACCTGTTGGTGTGCATAATAATGACTATTATCAGCTCAATGGGATGAAAGCTAAAAAGTAAGACTATATTCTTTTTTGGTTATAATTCTGTGCTTTCTAGCATATTTGATGCCTTAGTGACTTCTTCTTGGTTGAATAAAATTGCATGCTTCATTTTTCAAGGTTTTAAGTTAGCTTTTCAAGTTGAATTAATAGAATGCTATCTGCACTTCCTAAAATTGCATACTACTTATATATAGGCAAAATGTGAACAAGAACCAGATGGCATTGCCAAAGCTTCCAGGCATTCCCACTCTTTTGGAGAAGACTTGTGATTTGATTAGAAACTTCCGGGATTATTTTGACGTGGTTGTCAGCGATGCAAGAAAAACTGATGGTAGACATTGGGCAGATTTATTCTCTGCTGCTGGAAGATCAACAGAGTAAACACTTTGTCTCTTTCTCTGTGTTCCGTGAAAGAGAGAAAGTAATAATTCAGAAGTTCATAGTTGTTCCTTGATGTAGAATGGTATTTGAAAAATCATGATATCAGGCCCTTTGTAAGAAGGATTAAGTCTTGCTATTAAATATGCATCACCTTCTGGGGCAATTAGTGGCTTCATAGTCTTTTTTAATCGTTCAGAATTATTTAAGTAGACCTTGTTGGTCTTTTGTGCTCAACGTCTTCCTCATTTTGGTGCATGGTTTGTGCCTTAGCTAGGTCTAAAATTTTTCTTCTTTTAACAAATTTGGGATTTTATCAATTGGTTTCTGATGCTAAGGATTTTTAACTGTCTTGGCTAACTTCCTTTTCTTAACCTACCATAAAGGTTATAAGTAATATCAGAAAGAACAATTTATACTGTTCTTCACTCAATTTCTCTTACTGGTTTCACAACATTCACTATTTGCTGAACCAAGGATTTTATTTCTTTCCATTCTTCCAAGGTGTGACCCTATTTGACCGTCCACATGCTAGATGCATTTGCACCTCAAGCTTTTACATGTATATTGTTATTTCCATTTAGGTTGTTCGAGGAATGCTTCCAGCGCAGATGGTATCGGACTGCAGCTTGCTATATACTTGTAAGATATGAAGAACTAGTCTTTTCAATGATTAGTGAATAGGTGCTGGAATTTTTTACTTTCATTCTTCCTTGTTTTTCTTAAAAGTATTCATCTATGTAGTCATTCCTGTTTGTGAAAGCTGTGTTATGACCTTAAAATTAAGCATCTTAGTCTTTTCCATAACTAATTAATCAAGAATTTGAAAAATATTACTGTAGTTTGCGCATAAGGGTTACAATTATATTGTAAAGGAAATATTTTATAGTCTAAAACTTGTGTGAATAAAGTGCAGTTATGGACATTTATATTAAATGAGCATATTGAGACAATTTATTGTGATGATACCGTATTTGTTAATCTATTGTACTTATGATTGTTCCAGGTGATTGCTAAACTTGAAGGTCCTGCTGTCAGTCAGTACTGTGCTTTACGTTTATTACAGGTAGAGATGGTATTAAGCTTTGCCTACTAGCTTCTTTCTCCACTCTTTCAAATGGTTGTAGTTGAGTGGCATTGTGTCACAAATCATAGCCATTCCTCAACCCTCATCCAAAATTTACAACAGCTTGTGAATCAAAAAGTATAAAAATAGGACAGTGCTGGCCCCTGACGAGGAACACCTAAGGAGGCGTAACTTCACTAGTTCATCTTTCTGGTAGGTTTTATTCACTGCATGACTATGACAAATATTTATATACTGATGCAGGCAACGCTTGATGATTCTTTATATGAACTTGCTGGTGAGCTGGTATGTATTGGGCATGGCTATACTTGACATCTTTTGCTTCAAAAACTGAAATTTTAACAAATGATGCCTCAATTGATAATGGTTTGTGTATATTATTTTCTCCTTTGTCTATTTTTCTTAGGTGCGATTCTTATTAAGATCTGGGAAGGAATATGAACAGACGTCTGCAGATTCTGATAAATTATCTCCGAGATTCTTGGGATATTTTCTTTTCCGTTCTAGTTACAGAAAATCATCCTTGGATTAAAGGTTGACTTGCATTTTCCTAGTTGATGTTTATTTTTGCTTACTCTATATAAATTCTATTGGATATCTTTTATCATTCCAGTTAATAATAACAACAGATTGTCTTTGTATCAGTACCTCATTCAAGGAGCCGAGTGCACATGTTGCTTCTGTGAAGAACATTCTAGAAAGTCATGCTAGCTATTTGATGTCAGGAAAAGAGCTTTCCAAACTTGTTGCATTTGTAAAAGGGACTCAGTTTGATTTAGTGGTAAGGGACATATTTGTTTTCCTTTTCCTTGTTTGACTATATGTAGTACTCATGACTGGGATATGAATAATTGCAGGAATATCTTCAACGGGAGAGATACGGTAGTGCTCGCGTGGAGAATTTTGCTTCAGGGCTGGAACTAATTGGACAGAAGGCATGATAACATTCTGATGTTCCTTGGTTCTTAAGTGTCTTCTATCTTAGTTCTCTAATAATTGACAATTTATCATAAAAGTCCCTTTTGTTTTCCCAACATATGGCATGTACGTGAATGTGGATTATTGCATTTTCTGGGCATTCTTTATGATTTATCTCATACTCGTATGTGTCTATGTGGTCAAGATTGATTAATTTTTTTCTTACAACAATGGATTAACTTACATTCATTTGATGGCGATTATTAGTAGTATCATGTTTAATCATAAGTTATCAACAACTTGGGAGGATTTTAACACATATTTAAATGATTTTTATTGCTTCTGTCCTTATAAGGCCTTACATTTAGCTTTGTTGTATACTAATCAGCTCTGAGGAGAGAAATGTTTAATTTCATTTTCTCTCCTGACACAACCACCATTTACTTGTCTCAGCTTCAAATGGATACGCTGCAAAGCCGGTTAGATGCTGAATTCTTATTAGCGCATATGTGTTCTGTAAAGTTCAAGGAGTGGATAGTTGTTCTGTCAACTCTCTTAAGACGATTGGAGGTACAATTGCCTTAAGCAATAATGTTTTTCTTGGTTATTTTCCATTCTTAAATTGAACCTTATTCAATCTGAAGGTGGTTTTGTTTTCCTTGTCAAGTGGGTCCTTTTGAGTTCAAAAAGTATAGCCATTAACTTTTGGTTTGGGCTAATATCTGCTGTTTGAAAATGATTGATCTTGTTAGTCCATTGTCCTTGCAACGGCCGAATTTGTGATAAAATGCTAAAGCTTTGCTGGGAGAAGGGGCTAGACATAATTTCATTCTTTTGGTGTTACATGTACTTAGGGAGAAGCATAGCTATTTCTTTTAGATTATTATGTTGAACATGTTAATTAATTAGTTTGGTTGGGTGTTTATGACCCCCTTGATAAGACTCCACTGAGACAAAGATGGGCTTTCTGTTACTTTTTTTCTCATAGGATCAAGAGGTAGTAGTCATCCAGCCATCTTGAAGTATTACATACCCTAAAAAAAGAGCTCAGATTTAAGGCGGAGTCAATTCATTTACATCACTGGCTTCCATCTTAGCCATGTGGAACTGTATATCTTTTCTTTAAGTTTGATTTGTTCTTTCTTGGTCATTTTCCACAGCTTCTTTTTGATCCTTTCCGTCATGATTTGCGCCTATGGAAAGCATACAGCTTCACTCTTCAGGTATATGCTTCTATTATAATATTTGCAGAATGGTGTTTGTAAGAAGGCTCACCTTATCTTCTTGATGTATGCTGTAGTCACACTCTACATTTGCTGAGTACCAAGACCTGGCTGAGGATTTGGAGGTCAGACTCTCCAGTGTCCCAGAGTTGGAATAAAGATGATGATCGTGTTGTATTCTTGGGCTACTTATCATGTTATGAGTTTTTATTTTAACCATTGAGGAGGATGAGCAAGCTGACGAACCAGGTATTTGAAGCTTTGATATGGGCTATCATCTATCTCATTTCTTGCAGATATGAAGGTTAAATCTTCTAGGGAAAGTTGTTATTATTTTTTGTTTCTTTAGTTTTGACATGTGTATAAATTTTTTTATCTGTATAAATGTGAATAGATCAAGTTACCTTCAATAAAATTTCATTTTCTAGATATCATCAGAAAGTATTTGAGACAGGTGATATAGCAGAAACTGTGGCATTGTTATCTGTTTTTGTTTCCAGTTAAATTTTAAGAGTTCAGTGTAGGAAACCACTAAAACACAAGCCGCAGAAGTGTTAACGGTCATTTGTTGCAGAGGTTACCAGCTAAAGTTGATGGGCTCGAAGTGCAGATTCTCGACCAAACCAGATGCACAAATCATTGCAATCTCACGTCTTATCTTCTTTGGATCATACAAGTACTCTCAACACTTGATCCTTTGCTACGATGTGAAGTTTGGATAGAAAGTTCTCAATAACTCTGCTCTTGGTAATCGTTAGGTACTAAGATGGAAGCTTAATCACAACAAAAAGGAACTGCACCATTAGATTTCTAAAGCGGAATAAATAGCAGATTAGTTGAATGGGTTAGTATTTAGATTTGGTCCAAAGTGCACAGAAGTTGCGTGGACAAGAGCCCAACGATCCAGCTGCCCATTTTTATTCTCAATTTGGGGTTTTGATTTATGTGATGAAGAAGATGCTAGAGCCAGTTCTTGGGGCCTAAAATGGCAGATATTGATGCTTGTGTTGGATGGGGCTTGAACTACAGAGCTCGAAGGAGTTTTGAGCTGTTGAAAGCCCAAAGTAGAAGTATTTCTTGGGTCTTGTAAGGTCCTTCAGTTCAGACCTCGAGATGGTCTACGGCAGCCGGCAATGAAAGCATCTGATTAGCTTCATAGGTTCACTCACTTGTTAAATCACAACACCGATTTGAAGTGGTGATAGTGAATGGCTGTCTTTGCACTTTGGAAACGCAGGGCACGTTTACAAAAAAATGGTTGTTGGATTGGCCCTAATCCTGTCACTGAAAAGTAAATTTGCGCTTATCCATAGAAGTTCTGTAAGTTTTAGTCTAAACTTAAGTGTGTTATGGTAGCTACGTACAAGTTTCATTACGTCTAAAGTTCAGATCCTCAAAATAGGGACGACGTTGTGTTAGTTCATGGTTCGGTTTTGTTAATTTTTTAAAAATAATATGTTAAATTTAAAGTATAAAACGTCTTTTTAAAATTAATTCTAAGCTTGAATTGTTTTGATTCAGACTTACTTGAAGCCTAATTCTTTTAAACAAAATGGTCATTTTGTTTTAAAAAATTGGACCTAAAATTAGTATGGGTGTAATTTGACCCATAAATAGATAAAAAATGTCTAAATTTAAACTTACGGGTCAACCAATTGTCATTCTGACTTAAAAATAGTTTTTAAGTTCGAGTTTAAATTTAAGTTAATTAGAGTTGATTATAATTTATTTTTATCGTAAAAACTCGAAAGTGTTTATCAATCTTAAATTGAATTTTAGTAAATTAATTTTGAGTTGACTAATCAAGTTTTATATGATTGTGATCATCTAACTTCAATTATAAAATATTATGACTTTCTTCAATGATACCAGTCTTTAAAATAACAATGCACATTTAAGTGTCCGTCATTATATGTAGAATTATTAGAGTGAAAAGGAATCATGTTTTGTGGTGATTACGCTGTTGAGACAGAGTCAGGCAGAGTCTGGCAGTCAGGGATCCAGGGGTAAAAGGCTGAGTGACAGCCAGGGTAGCTCTGGTAGGAGCTTCAGTAGGCGTCAGAGTAAGACTTTTAGGTCTTCTGGAGGATCCCGACAGTCAGGATTTGGGCAGAGGGGCAGATTTGTGCAGTCTGGTAGTGGCAGTGGCAATGGTAGAGGTGCAGGGCAGTTTTCGCCGGTTTGTCAGTTTTGTGATAAGAGGCACAGTGGAGAGTGCTGGTGGATGACTGGGGCTTGTTTAGCTTGTGGCTCGATGGAGCATCAGATCAGGGATTGCCCTCTTACGGTTGGTGAGGCTCAGACTGCCATGAGTGGGAGATCTGGCAGTAATACGACTGTGCAGTAGAGTCGCGGTGGTGGACCTAGACAGAGGGGCCGAGGTAGAGCCCGGGGGAGAGTTGGAGATTCTTTTGGACGGACTGAGGGGCGGGGCAGCCGACCGCAGTCCTAGGCTAGAGTCTATGCCATGACTCGACTGGAGGCTCAGGACTCCCCAGATGTGGTAGCTGGTATGATTCTGATCTTTGATTTTGAGGTTTTTGTATTGATAGATCTAGGATCCACGCATTCATTTGTTGCACATTGCATATGGATAGGGAGATGTTGCAGTGTGGGTTGCAGGTGAGTACACCTTTAGGTAGTACTACTGCTTTGGACGAGGTCTATAAGGGGTGTCCGATTTGGATTGATTCAGCAGTGTTGAGTGCGGACCTGATAGTGTTGCCCCTGAGGGAGATTGATCTGATTTTGGGGATGGATTGGCTTACTGAACATAGGGCTGTCATGGATTGTTATACCAAGGAGGTTGTATTGGAGTCTCCTGATCAGCCTAGAGCTGTTTTTCGAGGAGTTAGTCAGGTAGTGCCAGCCAGGATGATTTCATTCCTGAGTGCCTTGAGGTTGATGCAGGGTGGTTGTCAGGCCTATCTGGCTCATGTGGTGGATTTTAGAGCTGAGCAGAGGTTGCAGGATGTTCCCGTAGTCAGGGAATTTTCTGATGTGTTTCCCGAGGAGTTACCGGGTTTGCCGCCGGATCGGGAAACGGAGTTTACGATCGACCTCGTTCCAGGTACCGCTCCTATATCGATACCTCCGTATAGAATGGCACCTGTGGAACTGAGGGAGCTGAAGGCTCAGCTACAGGAGTTGTTGGATAAGGGGTTCATTAGGCCGAGTGTTTCGCCGTGGGGAGCTCCAGTGTTGTTTGTGAAGAAGATGGACGGGACTTTGAGGTTGTGCATCGATTATAGGCAGCTGAATCGGGTGACAGTGAAGAATAA
>JANZLK020000287.1:208623-220488 GCA_026937615.2 Erythroxylum glaucum
GTACCTGTGGACAATCCCTGACCATATGCCCTTTCTCTCCACATCTAAAACAGGCTCCAAGTAACTGGAGACACTCTCCTTGGTGACATCTCCCACAATGCTCACATAAAGGGTTGGTAAACCAGCTCCTTCCTACTCTTCTAGTGCCTCCCACATTAGAGGCTTGCCCTAATACTGCGTTCACTTGCTTGTTCCTGGTAGAACCACTCTGTTTTACTTATGTTTATGCAAAATGTTAGTGTTTGATTTACGTTTATACTGAATGTTTAGTTTTGATTTGTGTTGGACTTTATATTCAAGTGGAATGTTGATGTTTGAGTAAAGATTATGCGTTATGTTGATATGTTATTTATAGACATTCAATATAATGGGACCTGGTATAAACAAGGGAAAGAGGGTGGCAACTACCGAAGATGTCCTCCCGCACAACAACCAAATCAATCCGACCCTATTAATGAAGGCAATTAGCAACAATCTATATCTACCTCAATTAGTGTTTAAGGATCTTTAGGTATGTTATTTTTAACTACCTACATTTACAGTTATTCTCAGATATATAATTACATGTTTAATGTGTTTTTTCTTATTATTATTCTTTTATTGTCAAGTTCCAATACCGATATAAGAAAAAAAAAGGTAGAGATATTACTAGAGGATCTGAGTTGTAAAGCATGAATGTTGCAATGAACAGCAAGTTGTTTATGCATATTGACCCCCCGTAATGTCGTCCTGTTGACAAGATTCAATAAGCAAAATTATCCAATGAGTTAGGAGTCGCTGTTAGGAATGAATTGTCATGCCTTTAGCATGCCAAGCAGTTGAAATAAGTCAACTTGCTACATAATGCTTTGGACAAAGTTTCAATAATTTTTCAATTCATTTTATTATATGCATTACAGTTTTATTTATTTAAAGAGTAAGTTAACTTATACATGTTGTTCACAGATGAAGCTCAATATCATCAATATCGAGAACCCTGAAGTTTCAAGTTATATGAGTCCACTATTGAAATAAAGGGCTAAGGATCATCGTTATCAACTACATAAATACTACAAATCTTTTCCTTTGGATGAGGAGGCAAAGAGACGTGTTCTTAAATGGGTGACTCCAAAAAATTTGATATTTGCTTAATTAATTATGCATTTATTCCATAACACTTAGTGTTTAACGATTTGAAAGATTAAGACCATCATTTTAGTTCATATTTGGTTTTAGGTAAAATTAAGACGTGAAATAGCTAAAGTGAATCGAAAGCACTATATTTGAGTCATGTTCTTGAGATTCACACTCGCTTGTCTTCATAAAGCAAGAAAAAGAAGGATTAAAAGAAAAAGAGACAAGAAAAATCATAACAATTGAAGAAGAAAGCTATCACGGCCATGAGATGTGTCTCATGACCATCATAAATTAATCATGGTCATGAGATTCATGTGACGCCCATTATAAAATTTTCATGGGCGTGACATGGTTTACATAGGCGTGACATACAAGGTGGCTCATGGGTGTGACACCACTATTGTTGGACCCCGAACCTAGAAGTGAAAATTTGAAAATCAATTTGTGATATAGATGAGGAATTGTGATTTATGTAAAGATATGAGTTGGGAAATCTTAAGTATGAATTATGGTTATATATGTGAGCTGTAGTTCCATACTTGGAAATCTAAAGCTTCGCAAGAATCGCTGGAAATCCAAAAAGCAGCAATAACATCCAGACAGACATCCATTTGGTTCTTTCACAGGAGACCAAAGTGATTGTTTACCGTGAGTAACCTGATAGTTTAGTTTGGCAGGCCAAGTTGACACATTTGGCATGAGAAGGTCGCAATTTAGGCATTTCTAACAGGAAGCCTGATGATATAGTTTTACTTTAGTTTGGAGTATATTTCACATACAATCAAAAGTTTATTTAAGGTTGAAGATGACGGAAACCCCTTATTGGAAAGGTCTTAACATAAATCAACAACTAAAGCTGATGGACTCAAAGTGCAGGTTGTCTGCTAAACCACATGAACAAATTATTGCAACCTCTTGTCTCATCTTCTTTGGAACAGAAACAAGCACTCCAACACTTGATTCTTTGCACCCAAACAGAATTTCTGCAATAAAAATGATAAGTTGGACAAGGATTTCAACATCCAAGCAACCAATTTCTGACCGAAGTTTAATCATAAGAAAATAAATGCTGCAACCTGAGCCCAATTTAAGGCACTAGGCAGTGAGCTCCAATCTGAACCCTTACCCGACCGGGTCTGAGGTAGTACTTTGTAGCTAGTTTGAAGTGGGACAAAAAAAACTATACATTATTCATTAAATGTAGCACTGAAACAGAAGGAACCAACAATGGGGCGTTACTGAATTGATGCCTGATTTATCAACTCCTAGTCACTCCAATCAACACTATGCATGCAATTCTTAAAAACAAACACAAAGGACACTGCTAGGATATCAACCATATTATGGTGAAGTTGACAGGAACTCTTTATTGGAAATGTCTAGCATAGATCACCAACTAAAGCTGATGGACTCAAAGTGCAGGTTATCTACCAAACCACATGAACAAATTGTGGCAGCCTCTTGTCTCATCTTCTCTGGACCAGAAACAAGTACTCCAACACTTGATTCTTTGCAGTCAAACAGAAATTCTGTCAAAAAATGGTAAATTGGATAAGGGTTTCTACCAATTTCTGAGGGAAGCTTAATCACAAGAAAGTAAATAATACGGACAAAACTGAACGGCTTAGTCTTTAGATCAGGTCGTTCACCGTAGTGCACCGTAGTAACATCATAAAGAGACACAATTGGGGCGCTTTTCATTTCTCTTTCATCATCGAAGTACCACCCTAGTGCTGCTAGTGGTGGGGGACTTTCTATGCAATGAATTCGATTACTTACTCTCCTACTCTTTTTCTTGTTCCAGAGAGAACAGCTGCACTTGCTGTAATGGCTATGCTTATGCTCATAGCTAATGCTTATGCTCAGAACAGCTGCACTAAAATATTTTGACTGCAATTGTACCAATCTAAATTAGTACACACCTCAGGAAGTCGGTTGAAGCAGGTCCATAAGGCCCTTCAACTGAGACCTCGAGATGGTCCATGGCAATCGGAAACGAAAGATCCTTATATAGCTTCTGAGACCAACTTCCTTCACTTTTAATCATAACACTGATCAATCTCTCAGGTTCCAAGTCGCAATTTGAAATGACAGTGAATGGATGCCGTTGCAGCCTGGAAATGCTAGGCACGTTTATAAACATAATGCTTGTTGAATTATACGTCA
The DNA here is from genome assembly GCA_026937615.2 of Erythroxylum glaucum. Lineage (NCBI taxonomy): Eukaryota > Viridiplantae > Streptophyta > Magnoliopsida > Malpighiales > Erythroxylaceae > Erythroxylum > Erythroxylum glaucum. The sequence continues at coordinate 211,906 of JANZLK020000287.1, forward strand.
AATCTGCCAATAAATCACGAAAAACAATAGAGTAAGAGACGAATTATCTCAGATGATGAGTTTAATTACGAAGCAGAATGTTAAGCCATAAGTCATAAGTCATTAATCTCACCAGGGCTTTTAGAGAAGTTGAGTTCCAAGGTTTTACACGGCAAAATACGAGCAGAAACTAAACGAACACATTTTCTTGATTGAAGAAACCTTAAATAACGATCGACCATAAAGAGGTAAAATCCAGGGAGCATAATATAGGAATAACTGATGCCAACATGAAAGATGAAGAACAAGACGAAGATTTTTAATCTAACCTTATTTGAATTATATTAAAAATATTATTTAAAATAATTCTAAAGTTTGATGTAAAATTTTCAAACAATAATATAATAAAATAAAATCGAAAGACAGAAAGGCCATAATCGTTAGGCCAAGATGACGGAGACGGACGCTGCCTAATAATAATACAAAATGACTATGGCGAATTTGTATGCATTTTATGTTATCTTAAGACGACTTCAGGTCAATGCATTTCTTTCTTAAATAATGCACCAAGTGTTGCGATACTCGTCTTCAACAACAATGGCTTCTTACTCTGCTTCTTCTTCTTCTTTGGCCTCCCAGTCTCCTCATCGATGGAGGTACGATGTCTTCATAAGCTTCAGGGGTGAAGACACTCGTCACAATTTCAGCTGCCATCTTTATGATGCTTTACGCCGAAAGGGTCTCCAGGCCTTCATTGACGACGATGAACTCCAAAGAGGGGAAGAAATTGCTGAGTCCCTTGTACAAGCAATCCAAGAATCGAAAGGTGCTGTCGTCGTTTTCTCAAAAGACTATGCATCGTCCACTTGGTGTCTCGATGAGCTCGTAAAGATCATTGAATGTCATCAAACTCGTGGACAAATTGTCATACCTATTTTTTACGACGTAAATCCATCCCATATAAGGAAACAGTCCTTTGATGTTGCCACAGCTTTTGAAAGACATGAGCAAAATCCCAGCAACGCTCACAAGATACAAAATTGGAGGGATGCGTTGACCATGACTGCCAATCTATCTGGGTTGGATTCTAAGAAATTCAGGTAAAATTTTTACTTGCTTCGTTTTATATCTGTTTCAAACTTTTATGGCAGTTTGATTATAGCTAATTGTTGTTCTAAGTTTTGGGTAACGGAAGGTAAAATCATAGTGTGTCATGATTGGCAGGAATGATCACATGCTTATTAGTGAAATTGTTGAAGATGTTTCGACAAAACTGAAGAAATCAAGCGTATGTGATTGTGATGAGCAGTTGGTTGGGGTAGATTCACACTTTCAGCAAATCAAGCAAGCATTATCTATTGTGGGACAGGACGTCTGCATTATAGGAATTTGGGGGATGGGCGGTATTGGAAAAACTACTATTGCTGAATTCATATATAAGAGGTTGTCATTTGAATTCGAAGGTTGTTGTTTTCTGAAAGATGTGAGAGAAGGAACAAAAGTGAGGGATCTAAGGAAAGAACTCATTTCACAGCTACTGGGTGAAAAAGATGGAAACGTATATGCATTTCCTGAAACAAGACTTGGTCGTAGAAAGGCACTAATCGTTCTTGATGATGTGGATGACTCGCAACAATTAGATTCATTGATTGGAGATCCTTGTTGGTTTGGTTCACGAAGTGTAATTATTATCACTGTTAGAGATAAGCAGGTGCTTGGAAGAAGGGCTGGGTTTTTATATAAAGTCGAACCATTAAAAGATGAAGAAGCCCTTCAACTTTTCAGATGGAGTGCCTTCAAGCAAAACAATCCCAAAAATGATTACGAGTCCTTGTCTAGCTCAATTGTTGAATATGCACAAGGCAATCCTTTAGCTTTGAAGGTTTTAGGCTCCTCCCTAAGTGGGAAAACGACAAAAGCGTGGGAAAGTGCATTGGAAAAGCTGTCAATGGTTCCAAATAAGAAAATTCAAGATGTGTTACAAATTGGCTTCGATGGCTTAGATAGGATGGAGAGAGATATCTTTCTTCATATCACATGTTTTTTCAAAGGTGACAACAAAGATGTTGTGATGCGAGTGTTCGAGTTTGATGCAGATATAACAGACACTATAATAAGTGCTCTGGTTGACAAGTGTTTTTTGACCATTTCCAGAAACACATTAGAAATGCATGACTTGATGCAGGAAATGGGAAAGGAAATTGTACGTCAAGAATCTAAACATCCAAACAAACGTAGCAGATTATGGGATCTAAAAGATGTCTTTAAAGTACTTGCAGAGGACAAGGTAAAATTAGTCAATTGCTTTCTATATGAGATTTTTAAGTTGTGTATTGATATTATCTTAAGAAAATATACATTGCAGCACTTTGAACTTATGGTTTTCAAATAAGGATATTTTAAACATTCCTTTTATTATTATGATATAATTATGAGAATTTTTTGTACTTTCTTTTTTACTAATAGAAATTGATTGTTGTTTGTTAGGGAGCAAAAGCAGTGGAGAGCATAATGTTGGATGTGTCTATAAGAGAGATAGATTTAAATCCAGAAGTGTTCATGAAAACACCTAATCTTAAATTTCTCAAATTCTATGTGCCTAATAGATCATACGGATGCTTTGAAGGGCAAAGTAAACTACGTCTCCCACAAGGTCTTGATTATCTTCCAAATGAGCTAACATATTTTCATTGGGATGGATACCCATTGGAATCTTTTCCAAACAATTTTCGACCAAACCATCTGATTGTCCTTGGATTACCCAATAGCAAGATAAAACAATTCCAGTAAGAAGTTAGGGTACTTATCTTATGCCTTATATTTTCATATAATTAATTTCTTATAAGTTTGAAAGCAGCAACGGATGAGAATTAATCCCTTTTTTGTTTGCTAACTGTAGGATGAAAATATAGGATATTCGGTGGCATCTCAACTGTCATGTGGAAAATCTGGTATGATTCTTTGTCGTTTTTGCAGTTTAATTAAAATTCCATCTTATGGATGGCAATCAGGCAAAGTTACATCCCTAAGTTTGGTAGATTGCAAAAACATCAGTCATATTCCGAGTAGTGGAGTTGGATTTCTAGAAGCTGTTGAAAATCTTGATCTTTATGGTTGCGAGAATTTGAATACATTCCCAGAAGTTTCAAGCAACATAAGGTATCTAGATTTAAGTTGGACAGCTATAGAACAGATACCTTCATCATCAGTTGAACGCCTTGGCAATTTGGAAGAATTAAACATGTTCAATTGTGAAAACCTTGAAAGCCTTCCAAACAACTTTTTCTACGCGTTAACATCTCTTAGAACACTTAAGTTAACATGGTGCAGGAGCCTAAAGAAACTTCCTGAAATCTCAGAGAACATGTATAGTTTAGAGACACTCCACTTTGGTGGGACAGACATAGAGATTCCATCATCTTTTAGCAATCTAAAAGGGCTGAAGATTTTATATATTTTTGGTTGCCCCAAAATTACTTTTGTGCTTAAAGGTGTGGTTAATTTAGCGCGTCTTGAATATGTATATTTGGGAGGTCTCACATCGCATCATTCAGATATAGACCACAGTTTATTGCCTTGGTTGTTAGGGGGCAACTCTTTTCTAAAAAATTTGTACGTTGGCAGCCTTAATTTTAAAAAATTATACCTTAATCGTAATTTCAGCTTTCTATCATCTTTAACTCATTTAAATTTAGTAGAAAATAATTTTGAGAGAATCCCTGCAACCATCAAACAACTTTCAAACTTGAGAGAGATTAAACTAAGTTATTGTCAAAGGCTTATATCCTTACCAGAACTTCCAAGGAGTGTCATTTGGTTAAAAGCTGATAATTGCACATCATTGGAACAAATATGGACCCTTAAACTGCTAGTCTTTGAGTCAGTAGGCACTGAGAAGAGATTTTGTTTATGGAACTGCTTAAAGCTGGATGAAGGTGAATGCCAGGAAGTTGCAGATGTATTGTTAAGATATCGTAACCCAAAGGTGTGTGACTATCTTTTTTTCTCTTCTTTATTTTGTGTTGGCATAATCACTAATTTGAGTTTTGTGTTCTTGTGGTTTAGGTTAGATATCATATGCATTATCCTGGAAGTAGAATGCCAAAGTGGGTCAAGTATCAAAGTATGGGTGATTCAGTGGAAGTCCCCAATCCTTCTCGTTGGCTTAATCGTTGTTTGTTGACAGTTGCTTTCTCTGTGTGCGTTAAGTCTTTGAGGAAAGGTTCTCATTATGGGGATCTCATTATTAGATGTGATTGCTATTTTGGAGACAATAATCATGTTTCCTTCCCAGATTCAACGATTTTGGAGACAATAACCATTGGGGATTCACTTAAGGAGCACGTGGTAGTCTTCTTTCATGATATATTTTGCGATTCGATATATGGACATGGTTATTCGTTAGGGGATGTAGCCTTGTTCAAGTTCAGTTTAAACTATTGTGGTGGAAGTATGAAAATCCTGAAGTGGGGGCTCACTCCAGTGCGTTCGCAAGATCAAGATGAACTCTATCAAATATTCGAGTATCCTATTCGAAAGTTCACGGTGGAGATAGAAGAAGCTATTGTTGCCGACTCAAAAGTCGGAGAAAAAAGGAAGAAAATTGTATGTGGACAACTGTCCACATGCAAGAAGAAGAAAAACAAATGAAGGAAGGCCAGCTGTGGACATACGCGTATAGAAGAAGATAAAAAAAATGAAGTCAGGCTAGCTGTGGACAGTTGGCGTATGAGAGGCCTAGGGGTCTGGATCCTCTGCCTAACTTTGTCTCAGCCCAAAAATGTCGTCGTTCTAATGACAAAAATTCACAACTGCGAGAAAAATTCACACACGCTGTTAGTCTTCCAATTTTCACCTTAACTCTACATCCTTGTCGTCTTCATCTTCATTTTGCTAGGGCCCTAAAACTGTCGTATGTTCTCAATTTGTTTGCCGCCGCTCTCTGCCCTAATTCCTCACCGCTCGTTGTTCAGATTTGACTGTTTTGGGGCATTTTATTGTGATATGTTGAGCCAATATGCTATTCGTTGTAGTTATGACTTCCAATTGTCATGCAAGGCTATTGTCCATCCAGACCTGTTGTTGCAAAATTTCGAGCACAGGCAGTTTATGCTGATTTCATGAAGCGATGGAAAATTGGAGTTAATTTCTCGTTAAGGTTGGTTTGGCCACTCTTTCTACAAATATGTTTGATATGTAATTTGCTCATGGCTATGTATTTGATAAGAGTATATGGTTCTTGAATGTGCACAAGTTTCAAGAAATAGCAGGGGCTCTGGATTCAGCACTCTCAGCTACCACTCTCATACCTGTTCAGAATGGAGAATCCGATGACTTAACTTTGAAACAGAGTACCACTCTCTTGGAGAGCCCCTGCTATTTCTTGTTGGAGAGAAGATGTTCTTATTGTCTCTTCCTCTGACAAGTTCCTTCGCTTATGCTTACAGCTGCCTTCAAGGTCTTACGTTTTATAGCAATTTTGACGTATTTGATTGACAATGTAGATAAAAGACCTAAGCTCCACGGTGCTAAAATCCTATTTATTGCCTTACAGATAGTCGAGCTGGTTGTCATCTGGATTCGCTGCTAGGAGGATGGGTAATGTTGGCACCATATCTGGGTTTGAATGGGCAATTTCTGCTGCTTCTGATGATTTTGTTTATGAATGTATTATTCCCTGATTCTACCATATCTTTTACTTAAGACAGATTAGCATTTATGTGTTTGCATGTTTATTACCCGATATTGCCCATCTTTGTCTGTCTACATTTGGCATTCGGTAGCATGCTTTGACCATCTAAATTCTATTTTCTGTTCTACATTCTTGTACCCAGATTTGCAAACTGTATTTGCAGTGTACCAGATTGTGTCAGCAGCACTTGTGAATGCTTAATTAGCACTGTTTTTTTTGCAGATTATTCGTGACATTAATTTTCTCTCTAAGGATGTTTGTGGGAACTATATTGAACATGTAGTTAAGCTTCTATCTTCATGTTCTTCTGATATTCTTGACATAGTAAAGCAAAGCATATTGCAAGGTTGAAAATCATTGAATGAATTGCCACCTCTAATTATTAAAGCGATCACAGATGCATTGGTTGATAAGGCTGTCAAGGTAAAGCTTTCTCATGAAAGGTTGCTCACTTAATATGATAGGAATGCTTGAGCTTGAAAACCCATTAGATAGTTTAATTCATTAAAAAATTTATGGAATTTCGTTTGTTTGTAAATGTTGCACAGAACTTGAGACAAGTGAAAGGAATAACTGCAACTTACAGGATGACCAATAAGCCTCTTCCTGTAAGACACTCACCCTGTGTCTCTGGTGTCCTACAACCACTAAAGCTGAAGTCTTGTCAGCTTGCTATTTTGTCTCCTTTTTGGAATAAATATCCTAACTAGTTTTTCACATTTAGACTGGTTTTAGGTCTCATTCCTTGCTTCTTGCTGAAGTAGTATGTGATATTTAAAAAGCTTGCATTCCAAAAGTTAGTCTAACAAGAATGGAAGATTTTTAGAATAGATGCATGGTGTGCGTATCCAAAAGCTAGTCTAATAATAATGTTAGATTTCCATAATAGATGCATGGTGTATGTAACTTTTTAATGGAACAAGGACAGGTTTCTTTATGTTAATGCAGATGCAGTAGGTTGTTGTCTAGTGACTAAACAGTCCTGTCAATGAACTTGTTTCCAATACCTAAACTTTGTTGAAACTGCTCATAATCATAGGTTTAACTCATTACTTTTTTGTAGTTCTATGGTCATCATGATGGATGCCTTTGCAAGCTTCGAACTTATCTCTGAAATTGCAGATTTGTAGGCAGGTGCTTGAGTAATTTTTCTTTGTCAGAGGTATTTTTGGATTGTGAACGAGCTATGACATATTTGACTAAGGAGACTAGGAATGAATCATTACGTAGTGCTACAACCGATATTACTAGTTGCTACTTTGAATTAGCTGCAGAACTCGTTAATGGGGTTAGTATCCAAAGAAGAATATCATTTTTTGAGTATTTGAGCTTCTGACGTGGACCTTTAGCTAACTTTTTTGTGTCATTTTATCTAGGCAAGGAAAACTGAGTCTTCACTTCAGAGAATATTCTGATGCTTGTAGGACCTGTCCATTAGCTCCTCTACTAACTGGGCTGGCTGAAACTTGTTTTGGTACTCCTCTGAATTCAAATGTTAAATCAAGGGTTATTGATTTGGGATTATGTAGAAAGCTTGAGTTTTGAGGTTAGAGGACTCTTGTTCTGCATTACAGAGAAGATAATGCAACTAACTCTGCATTGAATTTGACACCATCTGTGTACCATTCATGATGCTTTAACATTTTTTCTTAGGTTCTATGTTTTGTCCGTAGAGATTATGTTTTATGATGTTTGACTGACCAAGTTGACAATTTATGAGCAAAAATGTATAGAGTTTGTCAATTAGCATATGCTTCACTTATATTAAACAGCCTTTTTACTATTCATATATATTCTCATTTGTTGTGTTTGTTTATTTCGTCTATCTCTGGCTGTGCCTTTGTCTTAGAATGGTTTTGATGATTGTTTACTGTTTGGAAAAAATGCTAGGAGAGCTGATGTTATGGTTTTCAGGTCTTGTACTTGAAACATCACTTTGGATTTCTCCTTTAAAAAGGGTTGTATCAGAAAGGCTTCCAATTAAAGCATCAAGATGGTAATTTTGTATTGGTTTTGGATCAAGTGTGGTGACTACTAAGAGAGAGTATTTGGGACCTAACAAGTATAGCCTTCTGGTTTCGTGTTCCTTCTCATTTCAGCTAGGAAGCAGTATCACTACTTTGCTTCCATCAGCCAAGTTTGAAGGGTGCTTCGTGAGATTCCAATGTCTAAATTATTTGAACTTCTAACTAATAATATAGTATTAATAAAACAAATACAGTGTTCTCATGAAATCTAAGGTATATGTATCCAAGTCTCTGACGTGCCATAGAACATGTAAAGCATGAAGTTTAAGAAGATGAAGATAAATCATTGGTGCGGAGGAAAAAGTAGAGTTTTAATTCACACTATGTTATGTACCATGCACAAACACCTGATCAACTGACTAAATATGTAACATATGGTAAAATAAAAAATGAAAAACAATTTGTTCAGCAGAAGAGGGTCAAAAAAATATTCAGGTTGATTTGTATGCATAAGATTCGTATACTTAACGAAAGAATATCAATAAATATAAAAAACAAAGTTATATTCTCAATATGAGCCTCCAACGCCATACAAACATAATTCTATTCTAAGACATTCGGTTTGTTCTTCAACATAATTTGAGTCTATGATGTTGCTTTTATCATCAAAAAATATAAACGTCCAGGATTCTGCCAACTTAAAAACTTGCCGCATCTTTTTGGAACATGACAATGAATGTCGGTTCATCATGGCGAGAGAAAAATATGATCCGTAATCAAAAGCTTCCCTATCAACCTTGTGAAGTGGAGCAATATAGTCCACGTAATAGAGAGATTGATCAGTTAGAAGGATGTTCACGAAGTATGAGTTCTGAAATACCAAAAATCACATTTAGGAAGCAGACATAGAAGGTAAAATGTCAATACAAAGTTGAAAAATGTCTG
>JANZLK020000287.1:346235-360716 GCA_026937615.2 Erythroxylum glaucum
ATTGATATTTAATCTTAATATTTAGTTATAAAATATTTTTTTAAGACAATATTGTTTTACTCGTTGAAAAAAAAAGTGTGAGAATAATTAATTTGGAAAAGAAAAATGAGTAAGATTAAGATAAGGTTAGAAAACGACGCGATATCATTTAATAAAGAAAAGTTTAGTAGGCGTGAGTGGCCCCCACAAAGACTGCGACGTACGGTTCATTGAGGCGCGTGTCGTCACGCTGAAAACATCCTTTATTTGATTGCACATTTTCATTTTTTCATTTTATTGTTTTACCCCTGTCTCTCTCTCTCTCTGTCTCTCTGTATATATATAAGTTTTCCCTCTTCTTACGCGAGCTCCCTTCGATTTGGAAATGAGATTTAGGGATTGAGGATTGATTCCCTAATTTTTCACTGCTCTTTTGTTCTTTTTCTCTCCCTTTCTCTCTGTGTCTAATTGCTCTCTCTGCCTCTCCGATCCAGGTGGTTCGCTTCTTTTTGTAACGTGACAAAACCCTAGTTTTTGGAGTTTCTCTTATCATCTCAAAGCCATACAACTTGTCTCATTCGATCACGTTTGGCTCATCTGTTGTGGTTACCAAGCGATTTTGATGGAGTAGGGTCAGAGATTAAAGAATCAGTAACTTTTGTACATATATCTTAGCATTTTTAGCTCGAATTTGGTGAGGAAACTGCGGTTTCGCTATTGCGATTCTGCCGCTTTTGTAAGGATAGTTCGGGAACTTTTTGTTCTTTCTATTAGCTGGATCAGAAGGATGGATTTAGCTTGATACCAGCAAGTATTTGACCTTATATTGATTCGCAGTTCTGGTTGGGTTTGAGTTTGATCAGGCGTGTGCTAATGGGTTTTCGATGAGCTTGTAACTGACGGATTGCGTACCACTTTTTATGCCAAATTAATCAATCTCATCTACCGGTTCATTGCCAGTGGTAATCGCAAAGGATTATAATTTCGACGTGTATACTTGGTCAAAAACTGGTTTTGGCCGTGTAACATGGGCAACTTCTAGCGCATTCTGGATTGAATATTTGAGTTCATATGTTGGGGGCAGTGGGTTTTTATTAAACAACCCGAGTGATTACAGTAATTTCCAGGTGCGTTTTGTCAGTTGTAACCAAGTTTTAGCAGAATGAGTTTAGAAAGTGAAGACCGACATGGACCAAACCAGCAATCAGACAGGAACCATGAATTGGAAAAGTAACCATATTCATTTCGTCTGTTTCCTTTCTTTGCTTTTCCCTTTCTGGGTTTTGAAGTTTACAAATATACTTGTTTTGATGATTTAGGAAGTTAAAGATTGTCTACACAAGAGATTTTCTTTTATCATTGAGCGACTGGGATGTTTGCAAAAAGTTACCAAGTGGATTTGACCAGTCGCTTCTAAGGTGGGTTGCTAATTCTGACATTAAGCTATTAGTCCTATCTATGCATTTCTCATAATGTTAATTCTTTGAATTAGCAGTGCTAATATCTTCTTTATTGTTTTCCTGAATCCTTTTCTCCCTTGTTTTTCCTTTTATACCAGTGAATTTGAAGATTCTTCTGTGGATCGATTTAGAATTTCTGGAACTTTATCATCTCAAATTTATAGACGTAATGAGTATAGTTCTTCTCCACCCACTAGAGGGGAATTAAGTAACTATTCTCGAGTTACTCATGGAAAATGGGATAATCGATCTTCCGGAAGGGGTGATCGGGACAGTGATTCACAATCTGACTGGGATTCTGGTAAGGCTTTAATTGAGTTTGTTGTCTTTTTGATAGTACAAGTTTGATGAGGTATTATTACTACTTGGCATTTCCAGTCCTGCAGAATACTTTGAAATGTAAGGCTGGTTAAATTCTAGTAAATGATGGTTCATTAATCCAACATTCTGTTTTATTTTATTGAAAAATGCTTCTTGTACTGCCATTATTGATAACTATTAATTTAAGATTCTGGAAGACGTTATGGAAACCAATCTCGGCGTTCTCGGCAAGTTCCTGAGCATGATGGACTTCTCGGGAGTGGTGGTCTTCCAAGACCAGCTGGATCTGTAGGCGGGTCATCAGGTACAAAGTTTCGAGCTGGTGATCATTACCAACTCAGTAGGAGTACTGAGCCATATCAACCACCTCGACCTTATAAGGTGAATACTGTACCTGTCTCTTTGTAACAGTAATTTGCATATGAAAGTACAAGCATAATACTGAATGTTGTCTGGGTTTTACTAGTATGTGTTGGTTCTTTGATGAACCGTGTCTATTCTGGTTGTTGAATCAACAACTTGATAATGAACCTAAAGTTCTGTCAGAATTTATGTCCTCTAAATCTTCCCAGACATGCACTGAATCCGGTTGTTGAATCAACAACTTGATAATGAACCTAAAGTTCTGTCAGAATTTATGTCCTCTAAATCTTCCCGGACATGCACTGAATCCCTCCCCTTCCCTTTTGCAGGCAGTGCCACACTCACGTAGGGACACTAATGACTCATACAATGACGAAACATTTGGTTCTTCCGATTGCACGAGTGAGGACCAAGCAGAAGAAGAAAGAAAGAGAAGAGGTACCGTATCTTATTGCAAGTTTCAGGGAGAATAAAAGGGCCCTAGTTTCCTAACAGTGACTATATTACTTTTAATTGGTTGCAATTTTAAATGTTTTTCCTTTCTACACAGCTGCCTTTGAGTTGATGAGGAAGGAACAACAGAAGGCTTTTCAAGAAAATCAGAAGTCAAATCCAGAGAAGTCAAAAACTGGCTTTGACATTAGTTTGTTGCTGGAGGATCCAAAAGATGATAAGGCAAATCTCAACAAAAACGATGAATTTAATGGCCCAATTGGACAGCCTAACTCAAATGAAGAGTCTGATAAATCCTCCTTCCCGTTGCCAGCTCCAGTGTCTAGACCTCTTGTTCCCCCAGGGTTTTCAGGCGCTATACCTGCAAAGATTAATAGCACAAAATCTCTTGGCCAACATCTTGCATCGGAGGTAATATTTTTTCTATCATTCAGTAAGGCTTGTGATATAAGGTCGCATGATCTGCACTTACTAGAAACGCTCCCAATAGTTGAAATATAGTTGTAAGGCTTTGTCATATCTTCTTGGAGTTGACTTTATGTTCAAGAATTGAGTTGAGATTTCATATAAAACATGAGTATTTTATTATTTCATTATGTGATCTTCACTGATATTTGTTTTTTCGTCTTCAGCTTGGAAAAAAAATTGGGGATAACGTCTCAAATTCCAAAGACATTCTGATGGTAAATAGAATTTCATCTAATCAAGAGGAAAAGAGTGATATAGGAGAAGCGGATTTGAGTAAGCTGCAGCTTGGAAGTCCAAGTGGTCATGTTTCACTGAATGACAAGACTGAAAAGATTCTTAATCTATCATCAGCTTTGGAGGTTTCCGGTGAAACTGGTGTTGATGGTCAATTTTACAGTACATCTAAACTTTTGGAAGCCTTTGAATCTCCTGAGGACAGTGAACTATTAGAGCCAAACAACGGCGTAGTGGGGAATAATCTGGTGGGTGAATCAAGTTCAGCCCATTCAAACTCAATCCTTGAAAAGCTTTTCAGTAGTGCTGTGATGTTAAATGGTAGTGGCTCTTCAAATATTGTTGAGGTAATCTTGTTGTCTTTATGATCTTTATGTTGTGACTGTGATGCAACCCACTCTGTCTCGTTGACCTGCCTAAACCTTCCCTGGTAAAAAAGTCTTATTATGCAGAATGGATTATGTTGGTTTCATTCGAATTTAGGATTCACAGGGAGAGAAATTTTATAGAAGTTCAAAATAGTTATTGTCTGTGTGACAATGACCTGAGATATGGTTTCTTATCAACTCTTCTATACTGACATAGTAATAGCCACTTAACCTTCCCTAAGTCCCTGATTCTTGTTTACTAATCTCCTAAAGAAATTTGGCTGCTTTAGTTATTTCTAGTAGATATGGTTGAGAATCACCTCTAAATTATATTATAATAAAGACTGTCTTAACATGTCTTGTATGAACTTGCACTATGGAATTATGCCGAGTTGGTCCAACAGTTCACGATCCAACTTGAATGGACAAAATCTTAACCATCTTGATGAATTTTTCTCCATCATGAACTGTTATCACGATTAGATAAAATTTTCAATGTTATGGTTAAACCTGCTGCATTTGATTAATTTCCTCTTTGTTTCTGCAGCATGGTGATGTGAAAGCAGAAGATACACTAAGCCCTCACAATTCCCAATCTTCGAAGTTTGCACAGTGGTTTTTAGATGAAGGTAGAGCAGTATGGATATTAGATACTTGCATGTCTAGGGATATCAGCTAGAATTGCTATAAATGCCACATGAGTCCTCTTCTCTCAATTTTAATTTTTCGATTTCAGAAAAGCAACCAGTTGATGGTGATTCATCAACTAGGTCGGCAGATCTGCTCTCATTAATTGTTGGTGGTGAAAAGTATGGATCACAAGTTATTGATGCTAAAACTACCAATCAAATTCCTCAGAAGTATCCCTTCCAAAGCCCAGAACGCAAAAGGGGACATATGTCTTCAAATCTAGTTCCCATTAATGCAGAAGATGTAGAGCAGAGTTACAACACTGATAAAGCAGAGATTACTCCAGCTGTACTTACATGTGAAGACCTTGAGCAGTCAATTATGTCAGAAATTACTCAAAATGGATCCACTTTCAGACATCCCGTCCAAGGCTCAAGTCATCTTGATGCTAAAGCTGAGCAGCAGAAAGTTGATGTTGATGACAATGCATCCCAGCATCTCCTTTCTTTGTTACAGAGGCCTAAATGCCCTAATGACACAACACACTCTGACAATCCAGTGATCGGATCTTCAGACAAGCCACTAAATCATGGTTATGGATCTAACTATTCAGCAGAGACAGATGCTGAAAGTGCAGCTCATCCACATAAGCCTCTGACCCTTGAAGCACTTTTTGGGACTGCTTTTATGAAGGAGCTGCAACCACTTGGAGGGGAAGCCTCTGGTCAAAGGAATTCAAATGGATGCGGAAGGGTTGATGTTCCAAACTCTCATGGTTTATCTTTTCACAGGGGAGGTGATGGTCAAATAGCTTCTGTGGTTGAAGTTGGATCCAGAAAAGCAAGTTATGGAAGCAGTGTTTTTGCCTCAAACCAGAGACAACAAACAAAAACTGATGTTATTGAAAAGCAATCCTCAGGATTTGATCCTCGAGATCAAGTGGAGTTTTCTTTGCTTCTCAAAGATTTGGGATCTAGGCATGATGGCTCTGATAAATCTATTGAAGTCAGTTTTCCTGAAGAAGATAGATTAGTTATGATCAGCGGTCCTATGAACATTCAGAACTTCATGCCAGCCAAGAATTCAGCTAAAGGTGAGTTACTATCCAGCTCCGAAATGATCAGCGGTCCTATGAACATTCAGAGCTTCTTGGCTGCCAAGAATTCAGCTAAAGGTGAGTTATTATCCAGCTCGGAAACTACAGTTGACATTTCTGAGAAGCTGGCAGCTTTAAATTCTGCATTCAGGAATGAAAGGCCTATTGCAAGAGGTCAAGATGGGGTGCCTTTTGTTCGAGCTCCTTATGACCCAAGGGACACGGATGTTCATTTGCCTAATCTTCATGCTCAGGCATCATCTTCACAGCGTCATCCTTCCCAGTTGAACCATACAGGTCCAATGTTACGTGCTTTAGATTCTCATCCTACCAACTTCAATGATCAAATGAAGTTTACGCCTCCGGTGAATATCATCCATCATGATGCTCCTAGCAAACAATTCCCAGCCAATATGCTTCAGCCTCCTTTTCCACACCCTGACAGTGGAATTCCTGGAATAGATCCTGCAATCCACAATCCTATGATACAGCAAATTCATATGCCAGGCAGTTTTCCCCCACCCCAGATATTACGTGGTTTTCCCAGGGGTGCCCCACTGCCTCCACCTGCTGAGAATCAGGTGACTGGTTTCATGCCGGGAACCAGTCCAATACAAACCTTTTCTCAAAGGCAACCCAACATGGGGGGAGGCTTTGGAATTCCACCGCAAGGTAAAAGTTAGTTATTGATTTGTACTTATGTTGATACTTTGATTTGGTTGACTTACGAATATAGACGATATGATCACAATTGAAGTAGGCTTCATAAGGTAAAACCTGGGATGCCTTGCCCTTAGATCTCTCCAACTGATAAAGATTGTGCTTTCTTTCTTGTTGTCGTTGCATTTAACAAGTATATGTTGAATGATTAGCATGCTGGAATAAATTCGAACTTGTACAATGGGAAATTTTGGATTTATCTTATAACTGTTTGGCATTTCTCAGTATGAAATGTTGGAAGCATCTTCATTTACTGTGATGGCTATGCAAGACTTTGGACTCTCTGATTTTCTTCCTTGTGAAGATCCTTCTAGTAAATGCACAAATTTTATATTTGTTAATGTGCACTCTTACCTTAATGTATTTGTTACTTCATGTGGATTAACGTTTGGATTCCGGTCATTGAATCAAGCTTATAGTAAACTTGTCTATTCTGTTCCTGGCTAGGTGGTGGAGCCAATCATCCTGAAGCACTTCAAAGGCTGCTTGAGATGGAACTTAGGTCAAAGCAGATCCACCCGTGCGGCTCAACTGGTCATAACCCAGGAATATATGGTCATGAGCTGGACATGGGTTCCGGATACAGATGAGGACTCGTGATCCCATGCTCAAACTCGTGTTTACTTGGAAAGTGGGTCTAGTGCTCTTTGAGGAGGATTCCTCGTGAGGGGTGTGTATTAATGGATTTTACTTTTGGATTATGAATATCTTCGGGATTTACAGTTGCTTTCCGTAATGAATAATTAGAGATGTACTCAAACTCAGGTGTTTTTAATTGGGTCTTGATTTGGGTTATTCAGGCTCATATGGGTCTGAAGTTTAATTTTTTTAAGTAAAACAATATGGTTTTATTTAAAAGAGTTAAGTTTCGGGCTAATCTGGACCTGGGTAGCACAACCTTGGCGAGAAATTGTATATTCAAATGAAGTGTATGATTTCTGGAAAAATGTGAAGCTTGTAGACAATACTATTGTTTCTACAGTAGATAGATTGTCTATTATTGTGACAAAGGAGTTGATTGAGAAGGTAACTGAATGTCCATCTACTGGAGAAAAGCTCACAAGCAAAGCTAGATGGATGACGAAAGTCAATATAAAGGAAGACGAAGTCAATCGAAAGTTGTATGGAGACAATGACCCAACGGAGAGAAAGACCTCAAGTCTGGTGTCGAAGGCTAGGGTTCTACATGCAATTCTGTTCAATTGCGTCTTACCAAGAGTAGGTTCAAGGAACTTGGTGACAACATTGGATAAACAATGCCTATTCTACTTATTGAATCGCCAACTTGTAGATTTACCATTTTTGATTTTTCAGTATATGGTTAAGGCGATGAAAGATACGAACAGTTACCCTTATGGTATGTTACTAACAAGGATATTCAAAGAGTCTAGAGTCCTTCTTGACAGAGGAAATAGAGTTAAGATTTCTGTTAAGAGTGTTATCAACTCAGGTACAGTGGCAAAAATGGGTTAAAAGAATCTGGATAGAGTAGAAGCAGATTCTGAGATTAAAGCAAGAACTGAAGGGTAGCGTACAAAGAAGAAATCTTCTACAAAAAGTTCTAAATCTCAATCTAGTGCAATCATACCCATGACTGAAAGGAGGAAATCATCAGAAGAAACTGTGAAAGAAAAGATGATTATTCAAAAAGAAAGTAGCCGAGTAAGGATGATAGACGAAGGTGCTCTGAAAAGAAAAGGGGAGACACTTCTGAGTGAAATTTCGAAGCAAGCGAAAAGATCACACAAAATTCAAACCTTGCGACAACAAGAAGAAAAGAGATCCAGAGAACTAAGTCAGGCAAAAGTCTCTGAGACAGGCGTACCTAAGGATACAGCCAAACAGGCTAAAGAGACTGAGAGAAAAAGAAAATTGGAGTTTGAGAAGCGGAAACAACAACCTCAAAAGACTCCAAGACTGATTGAGGTAGAGAAGAAGACTGAGAAAGTTAATCAGAAGAAGAGTACTCCTACTGATGTTCAACTAGAGAAATCAGCAGAACTTAGTCTGGTTCAATATAAACCTTCTCAACTTCTGAGGAAAGAAGAATTGAGAATCAGAGTGATTGAAGAAGTTCAACCTGTGAATAAGAGGAGTCCCTCAATCATCGTCAGGGATATTCCAAAGAGGTCAGTGAAAGTATATTTACAACCTATTCCGATAAATAGTTGTACATGGCATCTGTTGAATGAAGACGAGAAGAATTTTTGTGAAGCCTTGAGGTATGCAGGAACAAAACCATACCCCACAAAGATGACAAGCCAACCTTACACTATTTTTCCAATCACAGAGCAAACGGTGATAAAGGTTGTACCTGACTTACAGCCAAGGTATCCCATGGACCGCAATAAGGGGAAGCAGAAACTATACCCAGAAGGGGTAATAGATGATCTGTCAGTAGATCAAATTGCAGAACAAGTACGAAGCATAGATGAAGTATGTTCTGTACAGAAAACGATGACAGGAGCTAGTTGTAGTTCAACAACTAAAGATGAACATTGTCTAGTGGGGGGAAAACTTACAAAAGGGACGTTCACTGAATCCCTTGTACAGATAATTATGCGTATTAGGCCACTGTCTAATACATCTTCAATTGAAGAAGCCCTACCCTTGCGTGGAAGACATGTTTTACGACTACCAGCTCCTGATGATTTAGATCTTCCAGAACCAAACCTATCTGTTCAACCTCCTACCCTAGAGATCATTAAAGCATATGTTCTATCTTCAGATGCATATAAAACTACTATTGCTCTTGAAGAAGAACAACTAAAGGATGATGACCAACCAACCTCATCTTTTGACTTACAAGCAGAAGTAATTCAACTACGCAGAGAAGTCAAAGAGATAAAGGAGATGTTGAAAGAATTATTGAAGCATCATTGGTCTTGGTCATTTTTTATTAATAACAAATAGGGGGAGAAATGAAAGGGGGAGAAGAAATCTTTTTTGAAGAAGAAAGAAAAAGATAGGGGAGGAAAAGTAAGCTGAAAATGAAGAACTAGGAGTTTGAAGACGACGGAGTGAAGATATGTTCTTAGTTCTTACTTTTCATCTGTACATTTTTCCATTTATAGTTTTTCATCTTACTTGTATGATTATTTGTTATCATAAAAAAGGGGGAGATTGTTAAGTCAAAATGGATTTACATAAATGATTTTGATGAAATACAAATAATAATGAAAAGCAGACGGAAGCAAATAGAAAAGCAGACGGAAGCTAACTTGAAAAGCAGACAGAAGCTAACTTGAAAAGCAGATGGAAGAAAAGCAGACGGAAGCTAACTTGAAAAGCAGACGGAAGAAAAGCAGACGCAGAAAAGCAGACGGAAACTAACTTGAAAAGCAGATGGAAGAAAAGCAAACGGAAGCAAACCACGCGAATCAAGAATCAGTTTGAGTTAGTTACAGAACTCAACTGAATAACTGTTTCTTGAAAGAAGCAAGAATCAAGAATCAAGAAGCAGTTGAAGACGAAGACTATAAATATGAGTCAGAGTCGAAGATTGAAAAAGTTACAACAAGTTAAGAAAGTTACAAAAGTTAGAGCTTAGTAATACATGAGAGAAACTACTGTGCAAAAAATCTAGAGCTATTTTTCTATAACAAAGCTCGAAAAACCTTTCAGTTGAAAGTAGTGCAGATAGCCTGTAGAGGCCAAGCATGAAAGAATACTGATTGTAAGAGACCTGAAGAGGCTCGAAGACAAAGAATACTTGTAACGTTTTGAGAGATAGTGAAATCTTAGAAAGATATCTGAGGACTGGACGTAGCCCATGGTTTGGGGTGAACCAGTATAAAAATCGCTGTGTCAACATCTCTTAACTCTTAATCTCTCTTATCTTTCAATTTTCGATCTGACTAGTTTTTATACAAGTTTTCAAAAAATACTTTATAACTTTGATTTTCAGTAGTTCTTGTGAAAAGAACAAGTTTCTTTTAACAAAACTTTTTCGAAGGGGCTTAAAAAATACACAATTCAACCTCCCCTTCTTGTGCATTTGTATATTGTATAATAAGTCTTGTATTAACGTGTGATTCACTTCATTAAATGCTTGCTTCAATCCATAAATAGATTTCTAAAGCTTGCATATCTTTTTTCCATCTTTGGATATAAGGCCCTCAAGTTGTATCATATACACATCTTCAACTAGGTTTCCATTAAGGAAAGTCATATTCACATCCATTTGCCATATTTCATAATCATAATGAGCAGTAATAGCTAGAAGCATTCTAATGGATTTAAGTATAGCTACGGGACAA
The DNA here is from genome assembly GCA_026937615.2 of Erythroxylum glaucum. Taxonomy (NCBI): domain Eukaryota; kingdom Viridiplantae; phylum Streptophyta; class Magnoliopsida; order Malpighiales; family Erythroxylaceae; genus Erythroxylum; species Erythroxylum glaucum. The sequence goes on from JANZLK020000287.1 coordinate 356,587, forward strand.
AATGTCTCATCATAGTCATCTCCTTATTTTTGATGATATCCTTTAGTGACTAGGCTCGCTTTATAGGTAATCACATTACCATCCATGCCAATTTTCTTCTTAAAAATCCACTTGCACCCTATGGGTTTTAGCTCTTCAGATGGGTTAACCAAAGTCCATACTTGGTTTTCAAACATGGAATCCATTTCGAACTTTATGGCTAGAAGCCATTTTTTCTGATTTTAAACTCTTTAGAGCCTCTTCATAGGTTGTGGGCTCATCGTCCTCTATAAGCAATACATCATTTTGTTCACTTATGAGAAATCCATATCTCTATAGAACATTATGTATCCTACTTGACCTACGAATATTTTGTGTGTCAAAAGGTTTAACTATTATCTCATTTTCATGAACAACAATGTCAGGTTCAGGTAGTTGATTTGCGTTTGTTTAAGCATCATGAACTTTGCCAAGTTCAACTTTGCTCCCACTGTCTTCTCTTAGAAGAAACTCTCTTTAAAAAGATAACATGCTTTGAGGCAAACACCTTTTGCTCTAAAGCATTATAAAATTACTATCCAATTGTTTCCTTAGGATATCCTATAAACAAACATTTATCAGATTTTGCTTTAAGCTTGTCTGATTAGATCTGCTTCACGTAAGCCTAACAACCCCAAACTTTCATGTGATAAAGATGGGGCTTTATTTAGTCCATATCTTATATGGAGTAACTTCAAGTACTTTTGAAGGGACTCCGTTTATCATATAAACAGTAGTCTCGAGTGCGTCGGTAGATCTGCTAAAGCCATTATTGACCTTACCATATCCAACAAGGTTTAGTTTCTCCTTTTAGCCAAACCATTATGTTGCAATGCGTAAGGTGAAGTCCACTGGGATACAATCCCATTATCCCTGAGATAAGTTAGAAACTCCTTCAAATATTCATCACCTCGATCTAATCAAAGTGTCTTGATACTTATACTATGTTGTTTCTCTACTTCATGTCTGAATTATTTGAACATTTCAAATGCTTCAGACTTGTATCTCATTAGATACACTTACCTATAATGTGAATAGTCATCGATAAAGGTAATGAAGTACATAAAACCGCCTCTGCCATGAATGGACATCAGACCATATACATCAGAATGTATTAGGTCTAATAACCCATTCGCTCATTCACCATTTCCTTTAAAAGGTGATTTAGTCATCTTACCCAACAAGCAATATTCACATGTGTTATATGATTCATAATCAAATGACCCTCAGCTACCACTCTTGTGTAGCTTAGCCATACATCTCTCAATTATATGGCCAAGTCGACAATGTTATAAGTAAGATGATTTTTAAGTTATCTCATTTTAGTTTTTTATTGTCATTGATATTTAAAATTGGATTGCACATATCTAATATGTAAGTATCGTAGCACAAGGTAGCAGTACCATACAATATTTCATTCAACTTAATTGAACAATCATTGTTTGAAAAGTTAAATGGAATCCCACTTTATTAAGACATGAAACAAATACAATGTTCTTTGTCACAATGGGTACATAATAACAATTATCCAAAATTAGCTCTAGCCTACTAGGAAGATACAAAACATATGTTCCGATGGCTAATGCAACAACTCTTGTTCTATTTTCCACACATAGGTCCATCTCTCCCTTCTTGATAGGTCTACTATCCCTGAGCCCCTGCATATCAACACATACGTGTAAGCCGGTATCTAATACCTAAATGTTATGATCAAAACTAGTATTAACCTCAATGACAAATAACATACCTGAAGTAGACTATGGGGCATCTAATGCCTTCTTCTGCTTCAGCGACTCCAGATAAGCTTGTAGTTCCTCTTCCAATGTCCTTCCTTGTTACAATGGAAGCACATCCCATTTGATGTAGTCTCCTTTGTCTTCTTCTTAGCTACAACTCCCACTGGCTTCTTGGACTTTTTCTTCTTCTTTTGGTTTCTCTTGTGAGAACCAAAAGCAAAGTCCACCAGCATCACAACCTTACTATCTTTCTTGACAGTTTAATCATCTGTTTTGAGTAGAATAATCAGCTCAAGTATCGAGGTGGATATTTGGTTCATCCGATAGTTAAGCATAAATTATGAATAACTATCAACCAAACTATAATTAAGCCTATACTTAATTTATGATCCATTACAAAACCTAAATTGACTAACCTCTCAATGTATCCATACATCTTCAGCGTATACTGCAGTGGAGATGATCTCTCATCCATATGAGAGTGGAAAAGCAACTTTGAGGTCTCAATTTTTTTAGACCGAGCTTGCTCATCAAATAGTAAATGAGACGATTTTTGATTTGGATTAAACTAGAGAAATAGAGCTACAATTGTTATGAAGAAATCGAGTTTTAATTTTGTCTTTAAGAATGTCAATTTTTGGATGGAAATAAAGTGTTTGAAAATGTTTTAGTAAAAGGACAGTCCGAAATGTTTGGACTATAACTTTTGATGTAGAGCACCAAATTAAATAATTTTGGTGGCGTTATGAAATTAAGACAATGATGAACATTTTTCTAGAAGGAAGTGTTAGCAAATTCCCTCAATTGTTCTATGATAATTAGTTAAGAAGTTAGAAGTGTAAGATATTATTTGTAAAGACAAAAGGAGGGCATAATGGGAAAGACAAGGTTAATGAAGGGTAAAATGGGAAAAAGACTAAATAAAAAGGCAAAATTAGATGTAGAAGGGGGTGAGTGTCGTGGGAAGAAATCAAAAATCCAAGGGTCGGTGGTGCGGTTGCTGAACACCACGCGCGCGTACCGGGGCGGCTCCTTGCCCGTGTCGTTCATGTAGGGCAGGACAGCCGTCTTGTTCGGCATCATGGCCTCGATGAGAATCCTGCAGCGTGGGATGTGAGAAGAATGGTACGAAGCCAGCTTTTGGTCTAGGCCGCAGAGGGGGGACTTACACCGTGTTGATCCAGGAGCTGTTGGCGTTGGCAGAGGGGGTCGTGATGTTGAGCTCGGGCTGAGCCACAAGCCACTGAATGACCGAAGCAGTTTCGGGCCCAGTGAGCTGACCCCATGGGTTGTTCCTGGGTGCCTTGATCTCGGGAGCCGGGGATTGGCAGGATGAGCTCCCTGTGGCGTTACCGAGTTGTCTGGTTGACAACATTCGGCGGTTGTTCGCCCAGCTCTCTGGGAAACGGACAGCGGACGCATACTGTCCCCAGAAGAGGAGGGCAAAGAGGAAGGAGGGGAAGAAGGTGGTTCTAGCCATCGTGCCGAACTTGTTGCTGTTGGATCGCTACAGTTCTCGACGCAGCGCGCTGGTGTCGCTGAGGCTTGCTCTTCCAGGAATTCGACACTGGGTGCTCGCCGGCCGGTATTTATACATGGTCGTCGACATGATGGAAGCGCGAGAAGCATCATGGCGCTCGGATTCGACGTTCTCAAGGCTCCGAAGCCCGAATTATATCTTGCCGGTGACGGAGAAGACGCAGGAGGGGGCTGCAGGAAATACGCCATGGTGTTGTAGTACTAGTCAGTGCCCCCGGACGCCCCCCCGCCCCCCGGGGAGAACCGGCGCGGCAGAGGTGGCGGGGCCGGTGACAGCAACCTATAAAATGGGGCTAGACAAGTGTAAGGGGGCCGGGGGAGTAGAATACATACATACAGCGTGGGACTTGTAACCTGCCTGAGAAACCACGTATAATTAATTACTTATGTATTCCTTCATCAAGACCCGATATATGACCAAGTAACAGGTGACTCTTAGAGCATTAGGGTTACGGTTGGGACTATGGTTGAGGTTCGTATTGTGAGTCGGTCCGGTATATTCAACAAACGTCCATGTAAGAGGGAGCGCCACAATGCTCGTTGTCTGCCGCTCGCCTAAACAACCGGCAACTTAGGCCGAGTGCCGGGCGGGTTCAGATGGGATGTCCACCGACGTGCCGTTTTGCAGCCAGGGAGGTCATGGAGCCTTCCTTCATCGGGACCATCTGGCCCAAAGAAGACATCGCTCGGTGGGATCCGTAGTGGGACGTGACAACGGGACCGAGTTGCCTCTCCACATCCTTCCGTTGCAACGCCCGCCGGGGCCAGAGCGGAGGGGTTTCTACGACTAGACAAGTGATAGAGATATCTGGCGCGAACCCCGCGAGGTAAGTAGGG
>JANZLK020000288.1:51523-63024 GCA_026937615.2 Erythroxylum glaucum
TCCCTACTAGCTCCGACTGATCCCTGGTCAGCTGGTTGATCTACCTGATCACCAAGGACGGATGACCTATAACAAAATCAAAATCCTGATCAATTTCTGTTTTTCCTTACCTTCTCGAACCAAAAGTGATCCTATAGACGTTGCGTCTTAGCGGGACTTCAGTTGAGTGATGATGATAATGATTTGATTGACTCTCCTTCGTATTTTATTACTTTCTTGTAAATCTTGTTGATGATATAAATAAATGAGTTAAAAAAATTTCTTATCTTTGTTACTTTAGGCCTAATTTGGTTATCTCAATTATTTCTTAGCTTTATATTGATTCCAATGGCTACATAATGGCTTGGTGTTGTGGTAGGTGAATATTTGGTAGGTGCTTGTTGAATTATATGAAATCATTAACATCAAGAATAGCAAGTATGCAACAACGTGTCTATACATGTTGTAATTATGGAATGCAGGCTTATTTACGAACTTCTTAAACATCAAAGAATCCTAGAATGAGATTCTTTTGATGTATCAAATATGGGGTAAATATTATGAATAGTATCTTGTTTATTACAAGGATTGTAACAAATAAATAATTATTTATCTTGTTTATTGCAGGGAAAGGAATGTTGTAATTTCTTTAAGTGATTTAATGAAAAATTTACCACAAAAAATGTAGATGTCATAAATGTTTTGAAAGAGAAGAACATGACATGTAATAAACAAAAGGGAGATAGTAAATTTACTTGGAGAGATAGTTAACTTAGTTAGATATAGGGTTTGATGATATTGTCTTAGAATATACTTAGTATTGCAATTGGTATTTGTATGTACAAGCAATGAGAATGAGATAAGTTATATTAAACAATATTTATACATTATGACATTTTGTATGACAATATATATTAAAGTAATAAAAATGAGTTGTGATTTAATTTCATGCACATGTTTTCAATTATATTTCTCTGAATTAAAATCAAATTATTAACAAAATGACCTATACATATTATTGTAATTAATACATATTATGCAATTAATACATTCAAAAGTAAACAATAAATTTAAAAGATTAACAAAATGATTCCCAGCATAAAGAGTTGTAATTGCATATATAAAAAGAAACTAAGATGAATCTATACATAAAACCATATGAGATATTATTAAATTAAAGTGAGATATTCATAATTACGTAGGAGCAAAAAGTCTACATGAGTTCCAAAAATACAAAGGACCGCAATCTATAAACTTCCTTTACTCCTTGTTCTTTTGGTTGATCCAGCTTCTTCTTTTGTTCTTAACCTTATCAAGATGTCATATTTTTTGCCTTTGGTTGCCTTCCATTTTGCTTCAGTTTCTTGAACATGTTCCTTTCCCTTTCTCTGTGATGCATCTACTACAATACTTTCTTGAGAAGGCATCTACATTTGATCTTGCATTAAAGAAAAAATATTAACTTTTTATATAGTACATTTTAATTCTTTTTTAATATGAAATAAATAAGCTTACCGTCATTTTGCTCATAGTGGTAACTGATCCAAATGTTGACATCTTACAAGTATTGGAATCGTGCCCTTCTTAACTAGTCCTTTTTGAAATATTCCTGCCCTTCTTACCTTCATAACCTTCCCTTATTCTCTTCTTGTTTGGCCATCCAACTCTTTTCTTATAGGTGGGAGGATTGATCTTTTGTTAATGTTCTTCTCCAGGTACTAGCCAGAATTGTTTAACTGGAACTGAATTTATGCTTTTCCAATAACACTTCATATATGCCTCCTTGGTGTAGTACTCATGCATATAATTCTCAGGATCTCCTTTCTCCAAAATAATCGTTAAAAAAGAATGGCTACGAGGGATCTTCATTAATTCCCATCTCCTACATGTGCATTCATTTATTCTAAGGTTCACTACATAATAGTCATACATATAGTGCTTAATTTCAAATTTCTTATTACCTACCATAAATGAGTTAAGTTATTGGTAACATTTAGGTAAATAGGTACAAATGTAAATAATGTTATTACTTGTAAAATGAGCCAAATAATTTGTAATCACCTTCTTTTTTTCTCTAGTCTTGACACTATGTTAAGAGCTATCTTAATGTGGTATTAAGTCATTTCATGGTTTTTTCTTACATGATAACTCGTCTCGTTACTTCTAAACAAATCAAGATTGGTTTGTCCTTTGTATTTCTTAAATATGTGTTGAAACACTATGTTGTATTATTTGACAACAGATCACTTTTGCATCTTCTGTCAAATGTATGTTTACACCATCTCATCTTATAAATATTTGCCAACCAATCATATGCATCCTTGTTTATGCTCTCCATCTTACTCATTTTCCATATATAAACTTGTTGTGTATAATCTGGAGCAATACTCTGCAACTAGTCCTAGTAAACGATTGGTAGTTTATACTTAGTTTGTAAATTTAGATATGTGTAATTATGCTCAAACAATTCTTGTAGACCATGATTAAGATATGATCAATACGAACTCAAGGGAAATATGAAATAACATTAAGAATATTTCATTATGTTACCTTCTATCTATCACTTATGAACAACCATGATCGGTCATTGCCAATATCATTAATTAAGGATCTCATAAACTATTTCTCGCTCTATTTGTTCTCAATTATTACCACATCCCAATCCAATTAAAATATATTATCATTTAGATCCCTTCTAATGGCAATTAGTGTAAATGCCCACTATAGTTTGTCTTCACATGATATCCATCATTACGTATTATTGGTTTATAAGCACTGATAAACCTATAGTTTGCTTGTTCAAGTCATATGTAGCATGAATAAAGCACATCTTTAAGAGATCTAATGTATAATGAATTGACACTATCGCATTCCATCACTGCTAATAAGTATCCTCTTAACTTCTCACATTATGACGTTTCATCTCTAAACAATAAATATAATGCATACGTCTTAGGTCTTTACACTCTGACTCTGTAATCTCTTATTGGTAATCTCTTAAAACAACCTTCTTTAACCATGAGAAATCCTAACTAAAATAATTACTAAAGTGTGTTAAATAATTTGGACAATCCACCGGTAATCAACTTTTGTACCATCAAACTATCTCCTACTATGGGTCCTAAAATGTCTTGATCTAAAATGCATTCCTATCTTGTATAAGGGTTGCATTTATTCCCCATCCATGTTTCTCCTTGTACTTTATAGTAACTCTTAGCCTTTCATTTTTTATATAAGCATAGTTAAATCTCATTTAAATACTCATGTTCTTCAAATCCTTCATAAATGTTTCAACAAAATCAAACATCATTCTTAACTTCAAAACAAGTCTCCCATCATCTAAACTAGAAGAACAAAAGTGACGATATTTAGGCTTCTTCTTCCTCTCCTCATTAAAACTTAATTTTAGGTTAACATCATCATTAACATCATTCTCATCACCATCACCATCAATCTTATCATCACTTAAGCCAATCTTTTTTAAACTGGTATACCATTGACTCGTGGTAAGTAACTCTTCTTCTATAACACATCCTTATATATCCAAAAATATCTTCATTTGCATATCCTAAATCACTGATAACTATTGATTGGCTTTCTTTATATTATAGGTCATTTGAATCATTTCATACTTTATGGTCAACTTCATATGCTACTGGAATGGGTAGATTTATGGGCCATATATGTGTATATTTGTAGGTACTAGAATTAGTAGATTTATAACTAACTTAATGAGTGGATTTGTGACTTCAACTAAGTCTACCTTCCTATGATCATCATCGTCAATTATCTCACTTGGCATATCAACCTTAAGGTCAGCAAGTTTGTATAACTTAGGGTACTTCTTCCTATCCATAAACACCTCTTTTGTCAGTATTTTCTCGCTTCAATTGCACCTATTTTGTTTCTCACAGCATTGTCATTTTGTAATAACCTCAAACCATCTGTAAAAGAATCATATAGGAATTAATAGATAAAATCTTATACTTCTCCATATCCTAACCTCTTAGCATTAAACATAAAATCAACCAATATAATCTTATTTACCCCATAACTAAAACAATCTTTCTCCTCAACTTCATATACCATTTCTAAGTTAAATTTGAATCATCCATCATATAAGTAGTCAAACCTAATTCAAAGGACTAAAGCAGTGGTCATTTCTCAAACAGAATCGATAACAAAAGCAAATATTACAATATATGATTATACTACCAAATATATAAAAATTCAATATACTATTGAATTGTTGTAATTATGTATAATGCATTATGAAATCATGGATTAGTTATAGGTATTATATTTATAGTATGAATTATTCTAGCAAATCGAAGTGATAGTGAGATAAGACACAAATCCAACATGAAGATTCAAGATGAAAAGCATAACCTTATAAATATACTTATTAAATGGTATAATATCTTAATCACGTAGTAATTTTTAGTCTAAAAATCTTCATTCTACCTTTACATGTAGATAATCAACTCTATTAAAGTACAAAATATATGTAAAAAATAAGTAAGAAATGTAATCAAAATATAGCAACAAAATCAAATCTTAAACCAAATTTTAAGAGTAGTTCCCATGTCTTTCTAGGTTGCATAATACGTGAGTACTATAGCCATGGCTTAGAAGAGCCTGATTAATTTTCCTTATAATTCATATTATTGAAAAACATTAAATTTTTCATGATTTAAACTTTTATCACCTATGAACATGTAAGCCAACATTAAATCTTATGTATACACCTTTCCATTCTACTATTTAAGTGCTTTATTTTTTAGCCACGCTTATCTCAATTTGTTTTGAGATCAACTCACTCCTTGATTAAAATGTACCTAACTTTCAATTATTAATAATTCATTATATAATTGCTCATTATACTTACTAGATTGAAAATACTAGCTAAACACCAATTTAGAATATGTTGTTTATGACTACATTATTTTTTAATATGTTGTTTATAGATGCATGATTTTTTAATATTTTGCAACTAGATTAAAAATCCTTGCTAAAAACCAATTTAGAATGTATCATATGCATGATTTATGAGAAAGGAGCTATTATTGAGATTTATTGATTTTCCTAACACCAATTTGGATGCATGATATATTAATCTAATGTTCACCTGTTATTAACATCTCTCACTAAAGCTCATTCTTATAATACGTTGTTAACTCATGTTGCAGAAAGAATCTGACTCACCTGTCGGTATTCGAGTGCATTTTGGCGTACCTCTTCCAGATCTACCATCTCACCAGCTGAGTTCATGAAGGAAGGTCCTCTGTTGTCCCCTCCAGACTCCTAATATTCAAATGAAGCTCGTTAATTTTTGGAGATTTACAAAACCTTTAAAAGCTAATCTCCTACTTGAGATGAGAACTCCTTTCGAGATTAGAGACGGGCAGAAGAACCACCACACCACCTTTGTAGTATCGCAGCATCCAGAGCATTTCCGCCCCAATTAAGTAATCGTCTGAAGTTTCGAAAAAGGTGGGAGATGTTTTACCCTAATTATGGATACGACATCGCACAACCTCTCCCAAAATGATTCTCAACGTTGTCGTTTTGTTCTTCTGTGCTTTGTAGTGTTATACTTGTCGTTAACTCATGTGAGAGAGTCCTTCTCTATAGATGTACGCTAAATTTCTTTTTCTCCTTAATAATGACTTTTTTTTTATCTCTAAAAAAAAAACTCACGCCGCAGAATGCTTTTATCTCATGTGGATAGACAAGGGAGACAAGAAGATGGTTCGTCATATATGCCGTTCGATGTTTTTCTTTATTTGAAACACAAGTACACACGTGCTTAAGACAGACATGCCGTTTATTTCATGTTATGTTCTTACTGACGCTCAAAGGTAGCCGACAGGCAAAAGAGAGAGGGGCTGCTTTTTGGAGACAAGTAGACTAGGACCAGTTTTTCCCTCCATGTCAATATCTTCCTCCTTTGTACCAACAGGTAATTTCCAATCAAAACAGTACAACAGATTTGCAGTTGCTGTCTGTAAGATTATCAACGCCATATTCAGCCCAGGACAAATCCTTCGACCAGCTCCAAATGGCAAGAACTCAAAATTATGTCCATTATAGTCCACAGAGCTATCCGCAAATCTTTCGGGGATGAACACTTCGGGGTCTTTCCAGGACTTCGGATCACGCCCGATTGCCAAGGCATTGACAGCAATTATTGTCTTGGGATTAATCTCATGACCATTTATCTTGCAAGAAGACATGGTTTCTCTTGGAATTAACAGCGGACCAGGAGGGTGCAATCTGAAGGTTTCTTTTATCACCAGTTTGAGGTATTCAAGCTGATCAGCGTCGTTTTCAGATACCCTTCCTTTGCTTCCAACACTGTTTCTGACTTCATCTTGTGCTTTCTTCATCACTCGAGGGTTCTTTATAAGCTCAGCCATCACCCAATTCATGGCAACCGCAGTTGAACCTATCCCTGCCAAAAATAAATCCTGACCGACAAGCATTTGTAAGTAGACATGTAGTTTCACAACAAACATAATAGCGAACACGAACCAAATGACAAGGTTTGATCATTTAATATGAGAGCATAGGAACTTTGCTCACTGGCATGGTAATCATTAACTTCCAGGAAATGAAGTCTTGAAACCCAAGAAATATATCAAGCTGATTACAGAGATACAGAGGAACTTGCCTTGGAGCATTTACAACAGGAAACAAACTTTAACAGACATTTGTTCAAAGTTAGGAATTGCATCGCTCTGATATCGATTTTGCGAGGTATTAGAAAAAAAGTAGCTGTCCGATGGCAAGTAAAGTATAACTATTAAGACCACCTCAGACAAGTTCTTGCTAAGGTACCCTGATACAAATACAGCTGAGAAAAGCAAGCTTCTAGGTTATAGGATATAGGATATATATATATATATATATATATATATAATGAAAATAAATTTGCTGAATCAAGTGACATACATAGAAGGAAATCATCATCTTACCACGAGAACTGCTTTAACGTTATCATTTGTAAATGGAATTCCCTGTCCATATTGTTCTTTCTCTATTTTCAGCAGCACGTCAACCATGTCTTCGCGGTCTTTTATCAATCCAGGTTTAAGATGGTCATCAATTACCTGCTGTAGAACAGCATCCAACTCATGGAAAACCCTTTCCATCCTTGTACGGTAACCAGTAAGCCAGTCCATGATCCTACCGAAGCATGGCAAGTATTCAACCGCTGATGGACTGCCCATTATAGCCTCCGCTTCATGAACCACTTCCTGAAATCTATTGCGATCAAAGTGGGTTCCCTGAAAACTGAGTCCGAAGGTCATTCTGAAAGTTATGTTTGCAGCGAGAACATAGAGCTTATCAGTCAGATTGATAGTAGCTCCGTTGGATGATGACTGAGAGAGCGAACTCATCAGGAGGCCGACTTCTTCTTCCCTAATGAAACGAAATGACTGCACCCTCTTCAAGTTCAAAAGTTCCATGATCATTATCTTTCTCATGTTTCTCCAATTATCAGTATATGGAGCAAAAGCCACATCCAAAAAGTTGTACGAGATTCTACCAGTGCCAACCATTCGAGGCCTACTGCAACAGATATGATCATGAACTTTTAAAACCTCTCTTGCTGCTTCAGCAGAAGAGATCACAACAAAAGGTAAGCGACCAATGTGAAGTAGCATTACAGGGCCATATTTCTTGGAGAGTTGCACCAGAGATTGCATAGGTGAAGGAACAAGCTGGTGCAAGTTTCCTAAAATTGGAAGCTTAAGAGGGCCTGGAGGATCTTGGTTCTGGATTTCCATCCTCTTCTTAAAGAAAACAACCAGAGGCAAAAGTAACAGTAGCAGTAGAAGATACATCGGTAGAGTAGGGAGAGTCATCAGTTTTTTTTTTTTTACATATAGCTTCCTTGGAAATGTTCTTGATCACCTTTTAAACTAGCCAGATACTTGCTGTTTAGAGCTAGAATGTATTATCATTTTTTGTCTTGATCGAACAACTTGAGGTTTCAGGAAGGATAGTTTCTCGTCATGTATGATATCAGAGATTAGCATGTGGTACTACAGGTATTACAACATCAACAACATTTTGATCCATAAAAAGAACAGCGTGGTACTGAGATAATGACTCTTCCACACTAGTCAGTATTTTCATGATTTTCTCCGACTCAATGCACTGTTAGTCCAATATTTTCTTTCCTTGTGTATCGTTTTCCTTTCACAGATTTTCTTGATTTCCCCAGATTTGCCAAGTTGAGCCATCCCTTTTCCTCCTTTTTGATTGTTTTCTGTTTCAATTATTTGATTATTTTAACTTCTTTTTTCCTCCACAGTGACAAAGCTATGAATCTCAGAATCAATCTTGAAAATAGAAATTTGAGTTTGAACAACATGTTATTAATTACTGAAAGAGCTATTAAAATTTATCCATTTTAAACAAAGTGAATGTTTTACAGGGGCCTGTTAAGAGATATCAAAGCTTCTCCATTTCAACGATCTTGGTATTTAATTACTTCTTGTGCATGTCATATCCGACACTCTGATACTAATTTTATCATAATTGATGTCCAATCAGTATTATCAACTGTACTATACTCCACCAATTTTTATCATCTCTTAAACATGCTCGACTTTCTTTTGTCTTATTTGTGGCAGCTACTGTTATCATCAGTTAAACGTGCTGGTCTTTTTCTCTTTGTTTCTTCTACTTTTCGCTAATTTTATCATCTCTTCAACATTCTTCACTGTCTCGTAGTTACTCGCTTGTTTTATTGTTTATAAGATGTATAAATTTCCTGATCATAACCCTGAGTTACAAATTGTTGTATGCTTAATCTTGATAATTGTTGGATATGTGTTTTATGTTGGGATTTTAAAAAAAAGAAGACGAATAAAATGGGGTAAGATAAAGATTAACAATACGTAACACTCTCATGCATTTATTATTAAACTTGGTTGTCTTATATAGACAAAATACAAACAACTAAAATAGATTTTTTGGCCACTGACTTATAAGATAAGATTAAGGATAATCTAAGACTTATTCTAAAATAATTGTTGGTTTTTTTTAAGACGACGACAGCAACATTCGATTCTTGGATTGCTTGCACAAGGGACGAAGCAATTTCTTCTCCTCTTTGGAGTTCATCGTCGTCAATGAAGGTCAGGAGAGCCTTTCGGCACAAAGCATCATAAAGATGGCTGGTGAAACTGCGACGAGTGTCTTCACCCCTGAAACTTATGAAGACATCGTACCTCCATGGATGAGGAGACTGGGAGGCCAAAGAAGAAGAAGAAGAGTAAGAAGCCATTGTTGTTGAAGACGAGTATGGGAACAGTTCGTGCATTATTTAAGAAAGAAATGCATTGACTTGAAGTCGTCTCAAGATAAAATACATAGAAATTTCGGATCAATCGTTGCCTCTTTTGATTGGGCATCTGAATTCCCAATATCCATTGACTTTAAGTCAATGCCGACAGAAATGCATGGCAATTTGGCGTCCATCGTGGATGGCCTCTTTCTTTTTCGTTTTTATTTTCTTGTTATTATTTGAAAAGAGGAAGCTTTTTGAAATAGGAATTTAGCAAAAGCAGTAACCTTTCACCGTACTTTTCCATGGTGATGCAACTTTTCCTGCCACGTGTCAACTTGACACGCATTTTGTCGGTGCTTTAGAAAAGCATTCATCGCACCCACCGTCCCTCAACTCTCGCCCTTTGAAAGCAACACTCCGTCACTCCTCGATCTTGTCAAATCTAACGCCGTCAATTTACTTTGATTTCAAATTCCTCCGAACCTCAGGCTCGGATTAGCCATACTTTTATACTCATCGAACTTTTCGTTTCACTCTGCTCTTTTATCTCTGGCTTTTTTGGGGCATCGAGTTTTATCAACGGATCAGAAAACACACGAAAACAAAACAAAACAAAAAGAATTGATTCCTTGCTATTAACAACGGGCTAAGAACGTTTAGATTATACTTGGTAACAACTATACTTATATTTGGGAGGAATCTTTAAAGTGGGCTATTAGAAGGGTAAGCCTAACATAATTCTATACAAAGTTACAATCACTTCTATCATTTACCTCCTTTGAAAAGAGAAACATTCTCATAGATTTACTAACAAGAAAGAAAAGAAATACCAGTTAACTGACATGATCGTTAAGTATATTATATTTGTATAAATCTCAAAATCCTAGATCTCACTTTCTCTCCTGACATGATAATTCAAAGCTGTTTTATCATGTGCTTATAATTAGTTAATTTTTTTTACTTATTATACTTGTATGTGTAGTTACAACTTGAACTCAGTACAACGATGTTTTAGTTCTGTCAATATTCGTTTAGAAAACTTATTATTATTCTTAATTTCAATTTACTTTTTTGTTTCAACTTACTTTTTTAATAAAAATTTTGTGATTTCAGTACTAAATCTTTGGGTATCTAATAGAGAATGGTAGGTAATGTGTCAAATAAGAATGCTTTAATCGAACAACTTAACTCGATGATCCATTTCAATTGATTTTTTAGTTATTCATGATGGCACTGTCGCTGTTAGACTAAGAAAAAAATGGTATTATTTTGACAAACGTGACGTACTTAAGTTATTCTATCTAACCCATTCTTTAGTCATTGATGCAAAAATTACAAAATTTATTTAATTCTTTCTCATATTACTAGCTCATCAGAAATACTACAGTAGACTTCCTTTTGTACATAAATATTTATACATAAATAAATTTATGAGTCTAGAACCCAATACTTCTAAAGTTTTGGATTATGGTACGTACTCCTCTTTATATATGAAAGACTCTTCTTCGGATTTCGGCTAACTCACCCATCTCCCATTTATTGGGCCAATTGTTCGTTGTTCTTGCTCTACCGAAGTTGGTACGTTACATGACATGATTCTTATACAGATAAATTCAGCGTTTTGTCAATAGTATAGTATGTCTCTCTCCCGCAAGATTAGTGCAGAAGGGCATCTGAGATGGAAATGTCCACTGCCTATAGCATCAACGTCATTCCCCTACACCTTTTCTGATTCTTTGTCTTATATTGTCCCAGCTACTTCTACACGCTTCTAGGTTGTGTGCTAATCATAGAATTTACAAGGATAATTCGGCTATGCATGTAGTACCAGATATGGGAAAACATATAATTAATAGCATCGAAAAGTAAAAGTGAAGTGCTTTTGTTTCTTTTGCATCGTGCTTCGCATATTAAGAGCACAAAAGTTATGGGGCAGACCATATATGTTCTCTTTTTACGCATCTGGCGTGCGGTGTTTCCCACTACCAAGTACCGCCCTTTAGCTAATGGTTCTCTATTTCTCGCTTCTTTAACTATCCACGAAATTGAGGGTGTGGTTAGTTTGTACTGTAGTTAGTTTGTACAAAAGGAATAAAAATAAGAATGACAATGAATAAAGTAAGAAATGAAAATGGATATTATCATTATAATTATAATGGTTGGTTAAGAGGAAGAAATGATTACCATTACTATTGATAGTGGTTGGTTTGTAAAAATA
>JANZLK020000289.1:71428-84744 GCA_026937615.2 Erythroxylum glaucum
ATTTTTCCATAAAACATCATTTGGGGTCAACTTTTCATGTTCTTTCTGACCCTTATACTGAAGTTATTTTGCAACACTGTATTCTAGAAACATTTTCCCCTATATCTTATGTTGCCATTGACACCAAAATCATTCAATTTGGTTCAGTGATTTGAAAAATATACTTTAAACATTTTCGGACTGCTTTTGTCCAAAATAGTATACTACGCTGAAATTCCATCTAGAATTTGAATGTCTTAGAGACTGAATTAAATTTCGATTTCTTCATACCATTTGTAGCTCCATGTCTCAAGTTTATTTTGAAACAAGAATCAGATCATTTGGAATCCTATAGATCTAGATAGATTCAAACTACCAAAGTATGTCCAGTAAACATCCAATTCATATTCTTTCAACTGATACCCTTACTTTGATTCAACCCATCTTTTTCAAATCAATACCAAATGCTATCAAAATCTATGAAGGGACATAAAAATGTATTAAGAAACTATTGGTTCAAGAATTACTTCATTTGGAGGTTGGAGAACAAAGTGATGACCAAAAGAATCAAACATGATTTTGCTCCTAATCATATTGAACCTATCTCGGGACAAATAACATAACTCTGTCTACAAATGTCAGATTAAGATCATCTTAGGACGATTGGAAAGAGTACTTTGAGATCTACAACTTTCAAGAAGACCTTGAGGTTAGATTTCCCTACAGATATTAGATTGAGGCGTTCTTTAGATAGTTCAAAATAGAACTTCAAGATCTACAACTTTCATGAAAACCTTGAAGACAAATTCTATCATCTGAATGGTCAAAAGTAGAGCAGACAATAGGTGTAGACGATAGTGTACAGAAGGTCAAACATAGAAGAAGCAGAAAGTCAAACATAGACGATATGACATCTTCATAGATGATAAGAAGTCATCACAGATGATACATTTTATAGATGATATGTCGTCATCATAGACGATATGACATCATCACAGACGATACATTTTTATACGTCTCTGTCGACCGTTCGAGTTTCCTACTGCAATATTGTCCACGGTGAAGATAGAAGAAGCTGTTGTTGCCGACTCCAAAGTCAGAAAAAAAAATGAAGGAAGGCCAGCTGTGGACGTACCCGTATAGAAGAAAAAAAAAATGAAGGCAAGCGTATGGGAGGCCTGAGAGTCTGGATGCTCTGTCTATCTTTGTCTCAGCCCAAAAACGTCGTCGTTCTAATTACAATAATTCACAACTGATAGAAAAATTCAGAGTCTGTTAGTCTTCCAATTTTCACCGCGACTCTAAATCGTCGTCGTCTTCGTCTTCATTCTCGCTAGTGCCCTAAAATTGTCATATGTTCTCAATCTGTTTGTCGCTGCACTCTGTTCAGATTTGACTGTTTTGGGGCATTCTATTGTGTTATGTTGAGCCAATATGCTATTCGTTGGAGTTATGACATCCAATTGTCAAGCAAGGCTATAGTCTATCCAGATCTGCTGTTGCAAAATTTCGAGCACAGACAGTTTATGCTGATTTCGTGAAGCAATGAAATGTTGGAGTTTATTTCTCGTTAAGGTTGGTTTGGCAACTCTTTCTACAAATGTTTGATATGAAATTTGCTCATGGCTATGTATTTGATAAGAGTATATGGTTCTTGAAAGTGCACAGGTTTCAAGAAATTGCAGGGGCTCTAGATTCAGCACTCTCAGCTACCACTCTCGTACCTGTTCAGAATGGAGAATCCAATTATCCAATGGCTTAACTTTGAAACAGGGTACCACTCTCTTGGAGAGCCTTAGATCTTGTTGGAGAGAAGACGTTCTTATCGTCTCTTCCTCTGACAAGTTCCTTCGCTTATGCTTACAGCTACTTTCAAGGTCTTATGTTTTATAGCAAATTCGATGTATCTGATTGACAATGTCCATGAAAGACATAAGCTCCACGGTGCTAAATTCCTATTTATTGCCTTACAGATAGTCGAGTTGTTTGTCATCTGGATTGGCTGCTAGGAGGATGGGTAATGTTGGCACCAGATTTAGGTCCGAATGGGCAACTTCTGCTGCTCCTGATGATTTTTTTTGTGTATGTATTATTCCATGATTCTACCATATCTTTTACTTAAGGTAGAGTAGCATTTACGTGTTTGCATGTTTATTACCCTATAGTGCCCATCTTTGTCTATCTACATTTGGCATTCGGTAGCATGCTTTGTCCATCTAAATTATATTTTCTGTTCTACATTCTTGTACCCAGATTTGCAAATTGTATTTGCAGTGTACTAGATTATATCAGCAACACTTATGAATGCTTAATTAGCACTGTTTTTTTGTAGATTATTCATGAAATTAATTTTCTCTCTAAGGAGGTTTGTGGAAACAATATTGAACATGTAGTTAAGCTTCTATCTTCATGTTCTACTGATATTCTTGATGGTGTACGTAATTTTGTGATGGAACAAGGACATGTTTCTTTGTGTTAATGCAGATGCATTAGGTTGTTGTCTAGGAACTAAACAGTCCTGGCAATGAACTTGTTTCCAATACCTAAGCGTTGTTGAAACTGCTCATAATCACATGTTTAACTCTTTGCTTTTCTGTAGTTCTATGGTCATCATAATGGATGCCTCTGCAAGCTTCGAACTTATCTCTGAAATTGCAGATTAGTAGTCAGGTGCTTAAGTAATTATTCTTTGTCACAGGTATTTCTGGGTGGTGAACGAGCTATGACATATTTGACTAAGGAGACTAGGAATGAATCATTACATGGTGCTACAATCGATATTACTGGTTGCTACTATGAATTAGCTGCTGAACTCGTTAATGTGGTTAGTATCCAAAGAAGAACATCCTTTTTTGAGTACTTGAACTCCTGACTTGGACTTTTAGCTTATTTTTTTGTGTCATTATCTAACCAAGGAAAACTGAGTCTTCACTTCTGAGAATATTCTGATGCTTGTAAACCCCTCCATTAGCTCCTCGACTAACTCGGCTGGCTGAAACTTGTTCTGGTGCTCCTCTGAATTGAACTGTTAAATCAAGGACATCGTTGAATGTCATCAAACTCGTGGACGGATTGTCATTCCTGTCTTTACGAGATAAATCCATCCTATATAAGAAAACAGTCTCACGATGTTGCCACAGCTTTTGGAACACATGAGCAAAGTCCCAAGAACTCGCAGAAGATACAAAAATGGAGGGATGCGTTGATCATGACTGCCAATCTAAAGATCACTGCTTTAAGTTCAGTGCTCCGATTAGGTATGACCATTCTTACCGAACTTAGGAATAGGCCTCATAATCAACACTGTTCCAGTTCAACTTGTACATACAATTCCCAATTTTCACACTAAGAGAACCAGAAACTACTAAGTTTTGAACTACTTTTCCCATTCCTTTAATTAGTTTACAGTCTGAAATCAAAAGTCAAAACCCAAACCTCTATCTAACCAACCAAAACCACCCAAAAGCCACAAAATTTACAATTTCCAATCACAATAAAAACAACCCACCACAAGCAAATCAAATCTCAACCCTTTTGTCACCCCCTCCTCCTTCGATCAGCCGCGACAGAGGAACCACCTCGGACAACGGCGTTGGCACGACAAATTCAGGCAAACCAGACAAGACCCATTACAAAAGAGAAAAAAAGCCGGCACTCAGGGCATCATTCTTAACATCTCCAAATCTTTGTACTTGGGACGAGATCTGCTGTGCCCATTGTTCAATTTTAACTCTATGCCAGATCTAATCCAAGCCTGAAATTAAGTAAATTGACGGCGTTAGATTTGACAAGATCGAGGAGTGACGAAGAGTTGCTTTTAAATGGAGAGAGGTGCGATGGGTGCTTTTAAAAGCATCGACTAAATGCTCACCATGTTGACACGTGACAGAAAAGCTGCATCAACATGGAAAAGTATGGAAGGTTACTGCTTTTTGGTCGTCCGATGCGCTAGACTCCTTAATGGGCTCCACTTGTATTGTTCTAATTAAATCCTATTTCAAAAAACTTCCTCTTTTCTATTTATTTTCAAATTTTTGTTATAATTAATTGGCTAAGTAAATGTTGGTTAGCATGAAATTTGAAAAGTTGACTTCGATTTTAGTTTATTATTTTTGGGTAAATAATAAATACATAAATTGATTTTTTATAAATGTACAACAACAACAACACTCGGGAAGAGTTTCATTGAAAGACACAAGAAATTTATGAAAGTTCAGTAGTCGATAATCTAAGATTTTTTTAGTAATTAGTCTTATATACGTTCAATTAATCTTCTACCATACTTGTTCACAAACTTAAAAAAAGTATTAGCACGTGAAGTTATGTATAAAAGAAAAGCATTAAACTTGGTAGTTTACGGAGAGTTATGAGTTTAAATAAAATTAATTTGATGTAATATAAAATTAATAAATTAAATTTAAAATGAATGAATTTTAAATTAGAAATAAATTAATTTATAGTCATTATTACCAATTTAAATGGGAATGATGGTTATTCTATGGATAATGCAGAGGATAAGAAGGGTGAGCTCCTCGTGCATATTGCCTCCTTATGGCACACATCTGATTAATTGAACAATTCCAAAGTTATAATTATTTGAACAATGCCTATGAATGCCATCTTCTGAAACTAACTTTTTGCAATATAAATTAATATTGTAGTAGAAAGTAGGGATCGTCTTAACGAGAAATTCAGACGTTAGTAGTTACGCAATAAATGAGGGTTTTAAATTGTAGATTAAACATAATTAAATTAGAATGCAAAATTAAAAAATAACTAATAACAAAACAATGAGAATTAAACAATCAATAGGAATAAATCTTGATTTTTGGTCTCCTTTAGTATTAAACTTGCGTTGATCAGCGACATTAAAAATAATCAATTTATTGGTTAAACATTCATCGTAATAAATTTCTTTACTTATTTTCTCTTATGTCTAGTTAACCGAAATATGTATTCGAATTAACCCTTATTAATCAATAGCCTGTATACATTATCAGATTTAATTAATTAATAACTCTCTGAATCAAGAAAATCGACCAACTAGACAACATACATACAATGTATATTTAACCTAAACAATTATTTTTCCTAGAATTATATCCCTAATGTAGTAGTCAAAAAATCCTAGTCACTACTTTTGATTAAAAAAATTGAACATCAACCTGTTTAATCTAGTAATTGATTGAATAAAATCACAAACTAGTTACGCACCTAGCTGTAAAATCAAACAATAAAATGGTAACCCAGAAAAATAATTAATACTTGACTAATAAATAAATTCAAATAAAGAACGAAAGTCTTATAACATTCAGAGTTCATTAAGATTTCGTAAATGAAAAAATACGAGTTTAGTTACTAAACATCACAAATTTTCCTTACTATTTGGGGTTGTCACGTTTGCGGCGTTTTTGATTTTCTTCTTTGTTTACTGTCCAGCCGTTGTTCTTAGTGCTTGATTTTTCTCTTATCTACTAGGCGTTATTTTTCTCTTCTTTTCGTTGCTTGAGTCGCTAGCCCTCTCTCCTATTCACTGATTTGACAATTTTAATATGTTGGTCCATGAGCAGTGTCATTTTAAACCCCTCCATGAAACGCAGGCATATGTGTTTCGCTTCCTTTCCCTCACATCTGCGTTATGTCATTTTGGAGTGCATTGTTGTGCTCTTGGCTGTCCTAGGCTGTTGCACTACGTTGTTTGCTTCTACGTTACTGTGCTGCGTCGTTTTGGTCCTCCTTCGGCAGATGTTCTACTAGCGATGCATGCTTTTTGTTCTTTTGTTTTCTTCTTATGTTGTTGTTTGGTGCTTCCACCCACTCTAGCCTTCAAATGCAAGGCTAAAGTTCAAAACAAAATCTCTAAAAAAATTTGTTGCTGACTGTCACATAGATATCACTGGGCGAGGCCATGTCTAATTAGGTTCAATACCTGGTTCAACCTTTTTTTGTCCTAAAATGTTTCGGAGTTCTTTCTATTTCGTTCCAAAATACACCTTGACATAAAATAAGATTAATTCCATTAAGTATAAATTCAAACATCAAAAACAAAGAAAATTAACACACAAAAAAATAGAAAATAAAGACATTAACAAATTCCCCCACATTTAATCTTTTGCTCGCCCTCGAGAAAATTAAGCAAGTCCATTAAATTCTATCAATTTGTTTTCAAAGAAACTAAGCGCATGCAATCATTCAAACTTTGGTCAATCGAATGTCAAGCTACTACACACATCATGATTAGTTTTCATCAATGCACATAAACAAGCTTAACTTATGATACTATCATTCATAGATAAGCATAAACTCATAATGAATTTTTCTCACGGGATTCACTCATTTTACTCAAGTGTTTATAGGTTGGTCTTTCATTCAAAACTCCCTTTAAGAAATCACATAACTATAAGCTTGCAAATGAACCAATTCTCTTCAATAGTGATTACATGCTAAAATAAATCAACAGGGCTTTAATTGAGGTTATAATGGGGCTAAGGTTAAGGTGAGTCAAAAAGAGGTTTAAGTGGTTCTTCATAATTATTCATAAAGCACTAAGCATATAAAGGGACAACAAAATGTATTTTTCAGAATTGTATGTATATAACTAACATCTCAACACTTATTATTGCTATTATACTTGATTTTTTTCTTTTGTTTTTGTTTTTGTCTTTTTTTTAAATATATAATGAGGAAATAGTGATCAATAACAATAGCTAAATACAATATGCTCCATGAGTAAAAGTATCGGTAAACTAGTCTCAGAAAAAAATATCGACAAAAGTCCAAAAAACTAGCTAACTTAGCACTTTATTAAACTTGTGAATAGGTAAGGCTAATAGGATTTGATGTTTTAGAATGAGGTTTTTTCTTTAAAAAACAAAAGGGGTAAAGACTCAGAGGGGTTTTCAAAGGGAAATAAGATAAGTGAGTCATTTAAGTCAAGGATTAAAAAAAAGAGGCTTTAATCATTTCTATCTAGAATGCATTTAATAGATTCAAACAAGTTCCGAGCAAGTTTTGAAGGTAATTAACTAAGGGAGTATCACATATACAAAGAAATAAAATGACTTTTGAATAGAGTCGTATAGGCTCAACTCCTCACATAAGCTCATTTGAAAATCCATTATGCTTCTACTCATTACCTAATCACTCAAGCTTCAATTTCTAAGTAAGATTATATAACTAACTACTTTAATCAATCAATATGATTAACCTTCTGTTCAACTAGCCTAATTCGATTTCAAGTGCACCATTCATTCTCATTCCAACTACTAAGATAGAATTTCATGGTTTAACACACATCACATGCAAATTAACAAACATAAAAGAAAAAAAATTAAAATTAAAATGAGTAAAGAAACAGTAAATTCAAAACGCACAGTCACACAAACATTTCAATGTTTCCTTCCTCCATACTTATCTTACATTGTCCTCAATGTACTCGCAAAAAGAAAAAAACATAAGAAAATAAAGGTTTAAGAAACTTCTTTGTTAATACATCAAGGTGTTGGTGGAAAAAGGCAGATAAAACTTCTGGTGATTGAAGAAAGCAAGCTAGTTGTGTTCCAATCTGTCCAATCTACGCTCCATACGTTGTAGGAGTGCTAAAATAGTCAGATCAATTGTTAAAGGATGTGTTGCAGTGAGCGATGGTGGTTGTGAAGTTGTGGCTATGGAAGTGTTGGTAGTCACAGTTCTTCTTTTCGTCAATGCGGGCGAGGAGCAGGTTGTACAGCCGATCCAAGTGGGGCAAAAGTGTATCTATAAAACAAAACATAAATTAATGCATGGTTACCTTACCTTATTAGCACATGTCATTAGACACCCTTTTTAAAGAAAATTAAAATAAATAAAATGAAATAAAAAATGAAACAACATAAATTAAAATAAATCTTGAGGTTCCTTTCAAGAGCGCTTCTTTAACGTCATATTAGCTAGATAAAATTTTATTGACTTATTCAGAGTAAACTGGCTCAGCCAGTTTAATTTCTTCCATAGTTTCAACCTGTAAATTCTCATAATACGGTTTCAGTCGGTGTTTATTAACTTTAAACACTTTAAAAGTGTCTAAACTCTAATTTTCAACTGCACCATAGGAGAAAATATTAGTAACAACAAATTGACCTATCCAATGATATCGTAATTTACCAAGAAAGAGCTTTAGTTTAGAGTGATAAAGAAGGACCTTTTAATCAATGGAAAATTCTTTTTTAGTTAAGATTTTGTTGTGAAGGGCCTTAGTCTTTTCTTTATAGATTTTAGCACTCTCATAAGCATCATTACGTATCTCTTCCAACTCTTGTAATTGTAATTTTCAATTAATTCCAACCTCATTTAAATCCAAATTGCATTGTTTGACAGCCTATTAAGTCTTATATTCCAATTCTACAAGCAAATGACAGGATTTTCTGAACACTAACTTGTATGGCGACATACCAGTAGGAGTTTTATATGCTGCCCTGTATGCCAATAATATATCGTTTAAACGCAAACTCCAATCTTTTCTATTAGGATTAACCACTTTATCCTAAATCGATTTAATTTCCCTGTTAGAAACTTCGGTTTGTCCACTTATCTGCGGATGGTATGCTGTTGAAATTCAGTGTGTAACGTCATATTTCTTCAATAAAGCCTCAACAATTCGGTTACAAATTTTGCGATCACTGATTATTGCTCTAGGCGCTCCAAACCTGACAAAAATATAAGACTTAACAAAATCGACAACAATTTTAACATTATCAGTATAAGTAGCCTTAGCTTCAACCCATTTTGAAACATAATCCACAGCAAAGAGAATATATGTCTTACCGAAAGAGGAAGAAAAAGGGTCTATAAAATCAATTCCTCATACATCAAAAATTTTACATACCAAGATATTCATGAGTGGCATTAGGTCTTT
Organism: Erythroxylum glaucum; assembly: GCA_026937615.2. Lineage (NCBI taxonomy): Eukaryota > Viridiplantae > Streptophyta > Magnoliopsida > Malpighiales > Erythroxylaceae > Erythroxylum > Erythroxylum glaucum. The sequence goes on from JANZLK020000289.1 coordinate 80,301, forward strand.
TGGTCCTAAACCATTTATTCTTTGACATCGATTACAAGATTTGCAAAATATATAAGTATCATAAAATACTTTAAGCCAAAACAAATCACATTCAAGCACCTTACGGGCTTTTTATTGGGACCAAAGTGTCCACAACATGCAAAAGAATGGCAAAAATTTAAAATATAAGGGATTTCATCATCAGATAAACATCACCTATTAATTTGATCAAAACACAGGTATGACTCATCCCGTGTATAATATTTGGTCTCTCTTTGATTTTATCTTTTTCAGCTCGTGATAAAATACTAAGTAAAGACTTGGTAATTAGAGAATTAACTATGTCAGCATACTAAGGTGTATCTGTTGTGTGGCGAATAAATGTTTATCTGGAAATTCATCTTTGAGGTTGTCTGAAGTTGTGTGTAGATGGATACGACTAAGATGATCTGCAACCATCAATTCCCTTTTTATCTAGTATCTCCACATCAAATTCTTGCAGTAGTAGAATCCAATGAAAAAAACATGGCTTTGCTTCCTTTTTTGACAACAAATACTTCAACACGACATGATCTGAGTAAACTATAACATGTGTACCCAATAAACATGAATGGAACTTCTCTAGCCCCAAAACAACTGCCAATAATTCTTTTTTTTGTTGAATAGTTTTTCTAGGTGTTGTTTAGCATCATGGAAGCATAGTAAATCACATGCAACGCTTTCTTCATCCTTTGCCCCAAAACACTTCCTAATGCATAATCGCTTGCATCGCACATTATCTCAAATGGGAGACTCCAATCTGAGGGTTGGATTATTGGAATAGAAGTTAGCTTCTCTTTTAATTCATCAAATGCTTTCTCACATATTTTGTCAAACTTGAACTCTACAACTTTTTCAAGTAACTTGTATAAGAGTTGAGTGGTCTTAGTTTGAACTCAAATCTTTTTGTGATTTTTCTGAAGTGAAGAAGGATACTTATAGACAGAAAAAGTATCTGGAGGCCAAGGTGGATGTTGCCGAAGTTGTGTGGCCAATGTTGCAACTTTCTCAGTGGGATGTTTGACAACCTCGTAAGCCCTATGGTCCGTTATAGGGTGACACAGGGAATACAGACGGAAACTATGACCTTTTTCTGGTTAATCCTCACTAGATTAACGCTTCTCAACTAAACCACTCACTGGTTGAAGCTATCCTATCACTAAGGAATCTGTTTTACAAAAGCAAAAGTTGCTTTGCACCGAAAGTAACCTACTTTCTAAAAAGCAAACAGTAGTAAACAGTACTACTTTACAAAAAGTAAAAGGAAAGATGATAAGATGGAATCTTCATGATGGTGAAGTGACTTGTAGAACCCATCTATCATCATGTCAGTTGTCTCATTCTTTACTTTACAGATGTAAAGAAAGGTCTTCTGTCTTCTTCTCACAATAATGGATCCAAAGTATCCAAAGCTAATGATAGCGCTTTGGCGAGTGCCAACTCTGAAGATTGGATGGAGAATTTGGAGGTGCGAACCGAAAGTTAACGAGATTGGAAAGTTACGTAAAAAACAGAAACAGTCTAATATATAATGTACAACAAGCATCCACGTCATAACATGTACCAAGTGGCCTTGCATTTGACGTGTAAAGTGATTCTATCACTATAACCGACGTAACGCCACGTCACTTGTTCATTAACTATAATAGATTCGTGCACACGCCACTTTATTAATTGTGGGCGCACACACATATGTATGGGCATTTTAATTATACCTTATAGTTATTAATACATCTAATGTGATATAATTATGTCAAATTAAATAAACATATAAATTAACACTGTGATTTTTTAAATTGGATGTCAATCTAAAGTATTTTGAATAATTATTTTTTCATTGTATTTATAAATAAGTTGTTACGTCCATTTTACTTTTTGTTTTTGAAAGCTTTGGTTTCGTATTTTAGTTTACTTATTTGAGTTGAAATTAAATTAATTTGTTGATCTAGGAGGTTTAACAAGAAGCCGAGCTAAGTTCAAGCTCACTTAGGTTCGAAAATTTGACATAAAGTTCGGAAGTAGCCTATATTTGATGAGGTTTGTGTAACACGTAGGATAGATTTAATTACGAGTCTCGAATTATTTATGAAAGGGTTAAAAACGAAAAAATGTGAAATATCTAGTTTTGGTTCCATACGTAATTTTGAAGCAATTTCTAAGGCTAAAACGAGCTCCAATCTCTCGAGACTTTTATGGAAAAAAATCACCAACATGTAGTTAACGTCTTTTTTCAGTTTTCTTAAAACGTGAGTGTTCTTAACGGATCAGAAAATCCGTATGCTTACGAATTACATAAGTAATTAAAAGAGATCTTAACTTTTATATATAATTGTCATATCGAGCTTTCTTATTACAAGCTTGATATGGGTCTAGTTCATACTAATCGGATCTATTTTTCTCCCAAACTTCGACCCATTAATTTAGATAATTTATTAGGTACAATAGATTAAACCAAATTAAAGGTATGAAGAACCAAATAATAGTTAATTTCTTGCTAAAAAATCAAGCATTTAACTTTTCATATATTGAAAAGTAAAAATAACCAGTTAAGTACTAACAAACAGGACTGCATCAAGGGAAAAAATAGTGTTGTACTAAATTTATATCTGCATCTTACAAATTAGTTCTTTTACCGAATTTATTAATTTATGTATGTTGCTTTTTTCTTTGCCATGGTGTTGTAGTAGGACCAAATTCCCTCTCTCTCTCTAGATAGATATATTTATTTATTTATCTCTCAATAAAGTAAGCTCCAAAAGATTTTAGAAAATGAATCTAAGAGATGTAAACGGAGAGGAGACCAAGCCTTACTTGATCAATTGCTGCAACCACATCAGTTAGAGTGGCTACTGTTGGATACACAGCTTTATAAACAGCAATTCTGTATCCCAGAACATCCATGTAAGAACAACGCAATTTATATATACCATGTATCAAGTCCAAGAGAAGGTTCTTTATTTTTTTTTTCTATTTTTAGTAAAATATTTCCAATTTCTGATGTATATGAAGAAAAATCATACCGTGAACGGGGAGCCATCCCACTAGCTTGACCATAATAGAAGCCATTCACAACCACCGGAACCCCAGAATTCCCAGCAGCAATTGAAGCGACATGACTGAACCAGCAAAAGAATTTTCATCTCTTTCTACGTAAATTCGAATAGGCAGTGAACGGAGCTAAGATTATATTCAAGAAAATAAAAATATATTTGACTTAGAAAGATATGCATATAATACCTTCCATGTCCATCAGCGTCACGAGGGGAGAGAAAGTCGAATGAAGAATTGAGGGTTGCAACTGCTTGAGCCCCCGCTGAGAAGAACCTTGCGGACACTATTTTCCCATTGCAGTAACTGGCAGAGAAACCAGGACCCGTCTCACAAGCACCAGTAAAATGAGAAATGTTCGACGTAAATGGATTTAGAGGATCAAATGCAAAGCTTGGATGTATTGGGTTGATCCCCGTGTCTACAAATCCAATTACGATCCCATCTCCCGCGTTTCTGTCTACTCCTTCTTGTGTCCACCCTAACTGAGGTAACCCTAGAAACGCAGGTGTGTACGTAGTCATCAGTTTCGCTCCTCTGTCTCTTTCTACCACTTTAACTCCAGCAGCTCCTCTGAGCTTGCTTGCCTGCAACGGAAGTATATATGAGCATGCACTTACTTTCCTCTTACTCCGTTTTCATTATCTCTTTTCCTTAATGATGGAAGAGAATATCAAGATGCAAGGAGCAATTTTGATGGAATTTCGTACGTACCAGCGAAGGAGTGGTGTGAACAGCGAATCCATTAACAATATGTTTGAAGCTGTAGAGCTTGCTATAGCTGGCAGATTCGAGGGTACTTCGTAGAAGTAGGTCATGAGAATCGACCAGCCACTTTGCATGAGCCTCTGAAGCTTCTCTAAACATCCATATAAAGAAGTCGTATCAGTGATGGGACAATATTGCCAGAAGATCTCTATCTAGAAACTAAGCTAACCGAATTTTTCTTCTATCTAGCAAACTAAGCCAACCGAATTTTCATTAAAAAAATGAAAATTGTCTACAATTTATTTAATAAATAATAAAGATATAAATAAGATTGTATTAAATAATTTTGTAATATGTAAAGATGAGTCAACTTATTAAGTATATAAACTTTCTACTTTGCCTGATTAGAGTCGTGATGGTTAGAAAGTGGGAGTCTGGGTAGAGATAAGATCCTATGTCCAATATTACCATGTCTTATTCTCTCTAATAAAATCTCAACCGTTTATTCTACGGGATCCACGTGGAATCCACGCGGGACCTATATGAGACTCACATAAATAAATGACTGAGATTCATTGGACGCAATAAGATATCATAATATTAGATAGGAGATCTGGACTCGTCTGAGTAGGGTGATAACAGTCACAAAGGATAATAAAGAAATATTTGC
>JANZLK020000289.1:271927-281952 GCA_026937615.2 Erythroxylum glaucum
TCTTCAACGCGGCTGGGATTGTCGAGACCCTTTCCAGAACCTGCAGGACGCCCCACTCGCATCTATCAAAATAGAATGATGCGTGATAGTGAAGGTTCCAGCATGGTTTCGCCTTTCTTGTACGTAAGACCTTGGCCTTTTTCATCAATTTGAAATGAAACGTATAAGGACAGGTTGGCCACATTCACTACCTGTCATGTTTCGGAGAGGTACAGTTTAGGGGCATAGGGGCATCGCATTGATTGATTAATAGTTTGCCTGGCCAATGAGAGGCGATCCTGGCGTCTGGGAATTCTCCCCCCTGCATTAATCTCCTAACGACTTGGGAATCCGTTGATCGCTGATAAGAGGCTTTGAAAGAGAATAGAGTGTCAGATCTGATAGTATAGATATCCTAGTGATTTATCAACGTCGCTATCTTTCGCATACTATGCGAATCGTTCTGCTCTACCGTGTACTCATGCTTGGAGTGAATAATGCTAGGTCAATTTATACAAGAGTCATGAAAGACACTATGAGGAAGCAGGTCTCTTGGAGATTGCTTATATACTATAGTACGTATTAAATTTCTTGCATTGCAAATGTCACACATTGGTACGTGGCACTAGCTTTGCTCCAGCAAAGCTATTGCTCTAATAGATACCAGTTAATCTTATACCCAACGATTTGGGTCAAGCTGAAATTGCTGTTTCGTTACCATATTATTCACGCATATTTTGTCTGTTTTGGCCCGCCTTTTGAGTCATTCTTGAATGTTGATTTACAGATAATAGTTCTTTTCATCATTCTTCTGCGTTATGGGGTAGTTTGTTTATACTTTGTTCCTTTTTCTTTTGTTTATTTTTATATCTTTTCGGAGTTGATCAAGAATCACTTTCGAGGATGTATATTTTGAAGTAGTGCTGTCAGGAATATGGGTACTGCTGGTAAGTTATACGAGAAAAGGGTGTATGGAGTCTCGGGAGGCACGTCGAGAGTCTCATACTGCTAACATGCAAATTGAGTGTTCTCAATATCGAAACGAAGAGTGTACTTGTGATATCAAAATAGTACTGATAGTGGTACTACTTGCTAATAGCAAGCGAAATTCCAGAGCGGGATTTGATAGAACAACGATTGACAAGCTTATTGCAGCAAATCTCGCATCACAAGTGGTCGCAGTGTCCCCTGGAGAGGGCAAATAACCTTATTTTGGAAAAGTTCATCTCTACTGGTGACTAGTAGTCAAAGGTCATACATCGAATCAGAGAGTACCTGCATCAGCGTCTGATAATAAACCTTTATTATCAGACGCTGATACAGACTTGGAAGTCATTGATCAGACCACATTCATACACTCCTTTTTAGTATCACTTACGACTAGTAATACGAACTACTAGTAGTAGTTTGTATATTTCTGACAGCGCTCCTTCAAAAATCACATCTGCGAATTGTTCTGGGATAATTCTATACTATCCACCCACTGTATCCAACAGGCGCTTTCATTTTGGTTGTTGGTCCATGACCAACAACATCATCAAAGACATGACATTCATGTCTTTGATGATTAACAGAATAATGATGCCGATCTCCCTTCGTAGGTATTCCCTTCCCTTCCGAGACTTGTTCTGGTTGCCTTCCATTTACGACTAATAGAGTTGTATTAGATGCAACTTAAGATGTTTTCAACGAATTAAATGTAAAAAGAATTTCTTTGTCAGCAAAAACTAGTACTACTAAGATAGTATCAGAACTAGTGCGAGGTTTTTCGTGGTGAGATTCGTCAGTATCGAACGAGTTTCGATCTATAGGTGCATTTACCTGATGTACTTTATCAGCAGTGCCTTTGCAAAATATCATATTTTCGTAAGACTGGCCGGTCGTACAACAAGTACTGGAATCTTGAAAAATCTAAACCGATACTTTGAAACTAATAGCCTGTGTCAATCAGCCGCCGTAGTACTCATGAAGCATTGTGGGATGAGACTCATACCTTGATGCTTGATTAAGATTCAAGGGGCACATCTTCTAAAATAATTTGCTGAGATCAACTTGAGAGAACCCCCCCCCCTTCTCCTCTCCCTTGTAGTCTAGACTGGATGCATTTAGGTTGATCAAATAGACTGAAAGGGGCTAGGTGCAGGCAAGTTTACTAATATCTACACAAGAAAATGTTCAATCCCATTAAGCGGAAGACGCAAGTTCGCCAAAGACCAAATTTCTTTTGCTTTAAGACAATCCATTAGCATATGAATAATATCTTCTTTGTGGCCACAAAAGTCGCATGCAGTGATGAGCGTAACCCCCTTCTGAAGGAGACGATCTTTGCATGGAAAAAACTCTCGAAGACAATGCCACGTGAAATCCTTGATCTTTGGGGGAATAGGCAAGTTCCACAGACGATTCCAAGGCCTCTCCACAAAGAAGTTAACGATATCAGTAAAAAAAACGTAAGAGCTAGTTTGTATCCTGTTTTGACTAAGTAGAAACTGTCCCGACTATGATGCCATATCAGTTGATCAGGGGGCTTTGAAAGAGCAATTTGGATCCTGGAAACCCGTCTAACGTCATAAGGCGTTAGCAACCCTTCTAGTAGCTGTACGTCCCCAGCAAAACCAGACTCATTGAAAAGCTCTTGCACTTTCAAATTACCTAAATCTTGGATGGGAGGGGAGGTAATGAAAAAGTTAGTTGCTTCATTAATCCAAGGGTCTGTAAAAACATCAATCGAGGATCCATCACCAAGTCTCCATCGAACATCATGAAGCAGTATATCCTTAGCCGCATAAATGCTCCTCCAATTGAAACTTGAATTAGCCCGCTCCTTTGCATCCAAAAAGCTACCAGAAGGAAAAATATCTGGCTTTGTAAATTTTACTCGGAAATGAGTCGGGATAAGCAATAAACCGCCAGGCTTGTTTACAAAGCATGGCGAGGTTGAAACAATGAAGATCCTGAAAGCCCATGCCTCCATATTTTTTTGGAGTGCAAAGACGATCCCAGCTCGCCCAGTGTATGTTCTTTCTGTTATTTATGCCCGATCCTCACCAAAAGGAATTCATCATTTTTTGGATTTCATCGCAAGTTCCTCAAGGAAGAAGGAAGCCACTCATGCAATAAGCAGGAGAAGCTTGGGCGACTGTCTTAATAATAATTTCTTTTCCTGGTCTTGATAACAACTTATTTTTCCAGCTCATAATACGCTTGCTAAGACAATCCTTAATGAAAGCAAAGACTTGTTTTTTCTGTCTCCCAATTAGCGAAGGAAGACCTAAGTATCTTCCGTGATCAATTGGAGTACTTACACCTAGGATGGCTTCCACAGCATTCCTATCAATATGTTTGGTGTTGGAGCTAAACATGATACCTGACTTTTGATAATTGATCGCTTGCCTCGAAGCTACTTCATATATGGTGAATGTCCTCTTAATATTTTGTCCTTCATTCGCATTTGCCCAAAAGAAAAGAAAGCTGTCATATGCGAAAAAGAGATGAGAGACACTAGGACTACCTGGACAAATTGTAACTCAATATGTGTCCCCTCGCACTTCATTCCTCCGTAACAATGTAGATAAGCCTTCAACACAAAGGATAAATAAATACGGAGACAACGGGTCTCCTTGCCGCATGCCACGCTTAGGTATGATAGGGCCAACTTCAGTTCCATTAAACGCCATTGAGTAACTCACAGTAGTGAAACACACCATAATAAGCTCCACCCATTCTCTGTCAAATCCCAACTTTAACAAAATAAACCGTAAGTAATCCCAGTCAACTCTGTTATAAGCTTTACTAATGTCAATTTTAAGAGCTGCTTCTCCAACTTTTCCTTTCCCTTTATTCTTCATGTAATGTATAATTTCAAAAGCCACCATGATATTGTCAGTGATGAGACAACCTAGGACAATAGCCAATTGCATGGGAGATATTATTATAGGGAGATGGGTTTTGAGTTGGCTCGCGATAACTTTGGCTATGAGTTTGTATAAGATATTACATAAAGCTATTGGTCGTAGATCTTTCATACAACTAGGATTGTCTTTCTTGGGAATCAAAATAATCACCGTGTCATTGAGTGTATCCGGAAACTCACGTTGCTCCATCCAAGTACGGCAGTTGTTGAGAATATCCATCCCCATTATATGCCAACATTTCTGAAAAAACATCGGGTTCAGACCATCAGGTCTAGAAGCCTTATCCAGATGCATGTCAAACATCGCTTTCCTGAACTCCTCCAACTGTAATGGCGCTAGAAGAGAGTCGTTATCCTCCTGGCTTACCACCAAATTAATAGAGGCAAACTGACGAAAATCAGAACCTCCTGAAACTGAAAAAAGCTGATTGAAATAGTCAAGAATGATATTGCTTATACCCTCATCTTTCGAGACCTGCTGACCGTTCTCATCAATGAATGAAGCAATATGGTTCAATCTTTTCCTTTTGGAGGCTTGCACATGAAAATATTTTGAATTGGCCTCCCTATATTGCATCCAAAAGATGTTTGATCGTTGCTTCCAATAAATATCCTCCTGAGCAAGAGGCCGATTGAGCTCGGTTTTCTGCATCCGAAGTGAAGCATGTTGATGGTTCTGTCGAGCTAAGTCCATATTCTCTTAAGGATTTTAATACGTTCAGAGAAATTATTCCTAAACTGCTTCTGCCAGTTGAGCAAGCTATTGTCGTATTTCTTAAGTCAGGGAAGGATGTTCAAGTCGTTATTGTCAGCCCAAAGCCCCGAAACAAAATCCCAAAACCATTTATTCTCAAATTTATATTGACTAATCCTCTTAGCAGGGAGCCGACATGCAGCCACTAGTTTGATGGGGTTGTGATCAGAAGTAGCACACACCAAATTATGCAGCTTATGAAAAGGAAATATAACCATCCAGTCTTCGTTAACAAAAGCGCGATCAAGTCTCTCTAAAGTAAGCGAGTTTGAATCTCCTCTTCTCTCCCAAGTGTACCCAAAATCAAGAAGGGGGATTTCAACCAGGTTACAATCCGTGATACATTGGCGAAACCCTTCCAGTAAAGAGCTAGGATACTCCACTCCTCCTATTTTATCATTAAAGAATAGAAGATTGTTAAAATCTCCAAAATAAGCCCAGGGCATGTTATGAAGACGTGAAAGGGAACAGAGAAGCTCCTAACTAGCAAGTTTTCTATTAGATAACGGGAAGCCATGGAAACTTGTGAGACGCCATTTAGGAGTAATCGAATTATCAATAAGGAGATCAATGTGGTTATTAGAAAATCCTGTAACAGTAGCAGAAGCATCATTCATCCAAAACATAGCCAGACCGCCACTACGGCCAATCCGATCAACACATAAACAAAAGTCATATTTCAACATAGTTTTTATTTTGTCAACTTTAACAGAGTTTGCAATAGTTTCACTTAAAAAGAAAATGCGAGGCTTATTAAACCTAACTAAGTCCTTCAGAGCTCGAACTATCCGGTGGTTACTTAAGCCACGACAGTTCCAGGCTACATAACTCATGGTTCTCGGTGAGTTTGATGAGCAAGACCGACCCTGGTAATTGATATGGGAGTTGAGGCAGAACAGTATCGCCTGTGTTCAACACCTTTACTGATCTAGCTTCTGTGTTTCCTTATCTGGGACGTTTTTTACTTTCCTCAATTTCCATAACCAAAGCTTCTTTATCGATTTGTCTAGGGATATTATTTGGCGCCATTTTGGTTGAACTTCCACTGGATGCATGATAATTGTGGCCCAATTGAGAAGTATAATCTGCATTGGACTTTAGCATTATCTTTTTAGGAAAGAAAGAAAATTTGTTACCTATCAAGTGAGGATTTTTAGCTGCAGATTGCGAAGATTTGAAATCCAGATTCTGTGCAGCAAAATCTACGCCGAGATCATTCCCAAGATCACGTTTCCATTGCACCTTTCTCCTTGCATTCTTGGCACGCACTTCTGCCTGAATTTCCTCCAACCATTCACAACAGATCTCATCCTCCGGCCTGTCAAGTAACTTGAGACAATTGGTTTCACTATGCCCTATTATACCACAAAGGTAGCAGATGAGAGGCAGACGTTCATAGCTGAACGTTATCACCATAGGATCAGCTCCTTGTTTTCGTACACTCTTCTATCGCATGAGTGGTTCTTCCACATTAATACGAATATGAACTCGCATATAGCTATTCCATGAGTTGCGTCTATGAGTAGAGTCGTACTCCAAATAGGTTCCCATCAAATTGCCAATATTTTTTGCCAACACCTCAGAAGTGAAACCCGGTGGAAGATCATGGAACTGTACCCAAATATCAGTGTGAATGAAATCTATATCCGCTGGGTTTTCCCCTTTCTTCCATTGGTGAACTAACAAAATACATTTATTGAAAAACCACGGTCCTCCAGCTAAAATCTTCTTCATATCAATATGATGATAAAATTGGATGATATATAGATTGTTTTCTTCCATCAATTTACTATACGCTCCCCGCATAGGACACCAAAGACTCAACAAAGTACATTCTAGAGCCTTTGAGTTAATCGCTCGTTGTCTAACCAATCATAGTTGATCTCATCTTTTTGGATATCTTCCGTGGGAATCATGAACTCAGCATTTTCTTTCTCTCAAATAGAGAGTTTCTGAAAGCCTGGATCCATACTACAGAAAGACAACGACAGGAAAGATCCGAGAAAAGTTTACTTGCAAAAACTCACCATGCACATTCACGACAGGACCAAAACTTGCACTCTTGAGAGAGAAGCGAGAGGCAAGACTTTTTGAAGTTGTTAACACTTAAAGAGTTATCCCGTTGTTGGAAGATAGAAGTCATTTCCAGTATATTCACATAAATCTTATATATAAAAAAAATCATTAACTAGCTGAAGCATAGATTTAGTAAGTTAATTTTGCCATGTAATAGGGGGAGAACCATTCCATGAAGTGTGGGAATGTTTCAAACTCTTACTAATACAGTGTCCACACCATCATTTTTCACTTCACATGCGAAACCAATTCTTTTATGATGGATTGACATAATAGTGTCAGTATACAGTAGATAGTGCAATAGGAGGAACAATGGGAGAGAAGACCGTCAAGGAGAAATACCAAATCTTTAAAATGTTGGCAGCCAATTCTCAACATAAGAGCGTGAGAGGGAGAAGATTTGGAGTTCACGAAGTGAACTTAAACCAAGAAATTTCATGCAATTGGCTAAGTTAACAAAGCATATAAACATGTTAACTATAAGACTACCCCAAGATCCTCCAAATTAAGAGCAATGTTCACCTTACCATAACCACTCCACTTCATTGCCTTGTAATAAATAGACCAACTAGCGTGCAACAATGCATGACCATGCAGTGTGCCTCGCATGCCCAACCCATATGCCTTGCCACACACCACCACATGGAGTTCCTCTTAGCGTCTCGCAGCATGCAACCATTGCAGCCCCTAAAACTTAGTCTATTTATAGCACATAGCTAGTGCAGTCCCTCTAGTGTGCAGCACATAGCTAGTGGGGTCCCTCTAGTGTGTAACACCTTGTGGCCACACAACGTAGCAATATAGCATGCCTCCCAACCACTCCAAGACCCTAACGCGCAACACTTCGCACCAACACCAACACTACACATTAGCTTCCTGAAAAAAAAAAAGCGAAGCAGAAAGAGGGAAATCACTATAGATCCATGAATAAGAGAATCAAGGGCTTCTTCTTCCCAACCGTGTAACATCCCGTCACCGATGGGAATGGTAAATTGGAAATTTGGGAACGGGTTAGGAATGTGAGTGCATAACTTGGCATGTTCATTCTTTAAATAGCCTCTATATATTTAGATAATTGGTAATTGTTGCACATGCATATGAGTGTACATGCATTCATGATATTTTCCGACATATGAGTGTATAAATGAGATTATTGTGATAAATGTGTTATTTGTATTCTGAAAATTGAATTGGGGTGAAAAGTGAGATCTAGGGGGTTTGAATTATGGAATTTGAGTAAATGATCATATGTTTAATATTTATGGGGATTTTTAGGAAATTTTCTGGAATTTTTGGCGTAAAACGTCCGGATCGGAAGAATGACCAAATGGCTGATGAATCGGATTTCCGGTACCGAAAATAACTGGCCAATGGCACGGGAAAATTAGAATCATGATTTTAGGATTTATTACTTGAGCCATTGAAATTTGAGAGGTAATTAGAATAAGAAATTGGATTTAGGCTTTATGGAGCGGACAAGTAGGTCACTTGCCAAACATGCCTTAAGTAATTATTTTGGGTTGGCTTATAACCCTATTTCCTTTTTGGTTTTGCTTGGCACAATACTTTCTCCTCTTTGAGAGAAAACTTGCCTTTTTCTTCTTCTTCTTCTGGATATGTAAATTTATACTGATAACTTGTGTTATATGTATGTGATGAGTGAAAAGTGATTATTGATGGAATTGAAATCTAGGAATGAGTTGTTATGGTGTATTAAGTAGTTTGGAAGTGTTTTGATTGAGGATTGATGGATTAAAATTCGACAGATATGGAAAAATCTGGGTTTCAAGAGTTTCTGGGATGGAACGTCACGACGTGCTCATCGCACGCCGCGGCGCGCGAATTTCTCCACACTGCAGCGAGTATGAGGACGCACGCCGCGGCGAGCTCAAGCCTGCAAGCCGCGGTGCGCACCAGCGCACACGCCGTGACGCATGCGAGTGGTCTCGCCGCGGCGAGCAACCTTCCGCCACGGCGAGGACTTCTTCTCTTCGGGAGTGATTTGGTTCCTTAATTGTAAGTTTTGATGTATAAGTCCAATCGAGTTGGTCCTTGATTTATTGCAAACTAGAGACAAAGAACTACAAACTTATAAGAATGGAAGTTTTAAATCAATCTCGAAAGTTCTTGAATTTGGATGGCAATTAAGTAGTAAATATGATTTCGATATAAAGATAGTCCCTTTATGTGTGGAGTGTAACTTTTGGAGTTTTGATTTTTGATTTGGTGACCTTGAGTTTCTATCATTAGAGAACAAGGGTTGTGATGGAAAGTTTTGGGAATAGTCGGGAATGTCATGAACATGCATTGTATGCATTTCTAATCGCTGCTTGTGCATTTTGAATATTGTAAATGGGGCATTTGGTAATGTTTTTATATTCTGATTTGATAGAGGCACGATTGGAACGTCAACCTACCGACGTTGCTGAGACTTCCTGACATTAGCTCGGAAGTTAATTGGTGAGTAACCTAGGTGGTTCCTCAATCTTTATGTGTTTAAAATTATGCACTTATTATCATGCGGAGATTAATGGAGGGCTTATGTGTGTTTGATTATGATTGGTTCCGGACCATAGGTGTCCGAGGTATTGGGAACTTGATAATGAAGTGCTATTTGTGTGTAAATTTGTAATTACTTGTTTCTAATGTTATTTGAGATTTGACGTACTGCTTAATTGGGACATGCGGTATTATTTTTGTGATGCAATTAATTCTGAATTGAGACATATGCATTTCATGCATAAAGGCATGATCAGATAATGACAGTTGTGACAGGAGCAGCCACCAAGAGCTTAAAGCTCAACGTATCAGGGCCTCGAGCCCACCGTATTTCAGAGCCACAAGCTCACCGTTCAATGCGCCCATTTTGGCACAGTTCCGGCGCACGGTCACAACACCATAATAAAATGGGAAAGTGTCACATACGCATTGCATATGCATTTGATTGATTATGGGATTGGTTAAAAAGGCGAAAACGCCTTATACTTTTGTGAATAAAATTATGAGAGTTTGTTAAATGTGTTACTGTGCGATATTCTGTGAATTGTTTGTATATGCATGAGTTAAGTGAACCATCGATGATGGTTTCTCACTGAGTTTGCAAACTCACCCAACATTGCAAATATTTTTCAGGACAGAGAGGGTAGACTCCTAGCTCCAGAGAGAGACTTTTTCTGCCTTGTAGATCGTGTTTGGCAAGAGAAGTTATGGCACAAAGGTCGGTCAGGAAGCAATTTCGAAATTGTGTTAGGTTAGATGTGTAACCACACATTTGACATTAAAATGCTAAATAAAGATGGTCTT